>OZ010580.1:128699499-128729499 GCA_963932145.1 Acanthosepion lycidas | reverse complement strand
TATATATATATATATATATATATATATATATATATATATATATGAGTTTGTGTGTGTGTGTGTGTGTGTGTGTTAATTAATGAATATCAGACTCCTAAATTATCATAGGTAATAATCTTTGTTTCATGAAAGGTATAAAAATAACCTTCAATCTTTCAGACCTGCAAACCAAATATAAAAACAAATATTTATATTTGGTTTGCCGGTATGAAAGACTGAAGGCTATTTTTTTTATAACTTTCGTGAAATAAAGATTATTACCTAGCGTATTTTAGGTGTTTGATATTCATTAATTAACACACACACAATATATATATATATATATATATATATATATATATATATATATATATATATATATATATATATATATATATAAGGGGGCAATACCAAGAAGAGACAGTCTGTTTCATGCTTGAACGCAAACTTCAGACTATGTATGTTGTGCCTTGGCTTGATTATCTATGCTTATCACTGGTGCATTATGGGTAGCAAAGTTTATTGTGTTATCTTAATGGTTATTTTGTAGGTAGTAACGGTTATATTTCAAATTGTTCAAGAAACTGTTAAGGAGAATTATTTATGGATCATAATGCAGTTATTTATGCGTATTGTATAACGTTGTTTGTTCGACTTACAAACACACACACATTTCTTACTAAACAAGGAAATAGTGTATGTCTTTTTTATACTTTCGTTTTGCTTCTTTTCTCTTTTTTTTTTATCCAACCCTCAATTAATCAAGTGGTTCGTCCTTCAGAAACTTGCTTCCCTTCACTCTTTCTTTTCGAGTCCATTTAAAATCTATCACTTTTTAATAGTTCCATCTGGTTTTATCAATTACCATTCCACGCCGTCAGAATTCAGTCCGCTGTTTTTTGATGAGCTACATTTGGGCTGAAAATAAAAATAAAACAAAAGTGAAAAAAAGAAAAGAGAAGGAAAAAATGATTATTATTGTGTTATATCAACAGTTATTTTGTATACATTAACAATCTGTATATTTTCTTTCGATCCTTACACAAAACCCATACGGACCTATGATTTCATAAAATAACCTCCACCAACCCAGTATAATGATTGTCATTAAAGCACCAACCGACACAAAGATAAAACCCGAACGACATAAGATATTCCCTATCCAATCTCCCAACATGAACACATGACTATTATATATCGCTGTAATAGTTACACCGACTCGAACATTATTTTAACCTGTCTTCTTTCAATCCTTTCCCATGTCGCCATTTTTTTCTCATCTCTTTACAAACAAGCATTAACATTTTTAGTTGGTATTTTTTTTTCGTATTTATTTAGCGCAAATATTTTTTATAAAAATATTTTTAAAATCACACAGCCATAGATAAAACTATATGGATTTATAATGCATATTTTCATGCACCCACACATACGCCACACACGCCTGCAACACATTTGGGTTTGTGTTTTGATTAATGGAAGAAAATGTCCAAAGAGACAGACGCGCGTATAAATGCCTGAAACGTCCGTTGATTTTGTCTCTTCTTGTTTGTATCTTATTTCGGTTTTCGTTAATGTTCGTATATTTTCCAATGTTGCCCAACTTCCCACCCTTTTCACACAGTTCTTCATCTTTAAAGCCGAGACTTTTGAATAGCAAAAGCAGATAAAAACAAAACAACTCAAAACCCGAGAAATTCTTCCGTTTTTTTCTTGCACATTGACGTCTTCAGTCATTAAAGTTCATTGCCACCATTTTGTTCCTGTCAAGATGGCCGCTCGCCTGTTGATCGCTCCTAACGGTTCACAACTTTCTACAGTGCTTTTTATGTTTATGTTTTAATTTTATTTTTTAAGTAAATTCCTCTCTTCTTTCGTATGAGTTCTTTTTTCTTCATTCCATTCTAGCATACGACAATCAATCTCTTAATAACTCGGCCTTTCCCCTTTGCTCTTTCACTCTGCAAATTTCTTTTTCTTTTTCTTTCTTTTTTCTTTTTTGTTTTCGTTCTTTACAACTGCCTTTATAGTGCTTTTTTTTATTCTAATCTACATTCTCAAAATTCACTTTTAGCCACACTCCATTTTGTTTTTTTTCTTTCGTCTCATTACAACACAAGTTCTCGTGACTTCTCGCTTTTAATCAGAAAATTTTCCATGATCACACCACGAAGATTATTGTGTGACAATTTTATTAACGATACATGAAGAATCGTCCTTATCTATATTTACTGACATTTACTTAAACTGGCACAAGGCCTCAAGATTAGAGTTCTATGTGAAAACTGATCTTAATACAGTAAGAGGTTTTCAGCCTATTTTGTTAAACTTTATGCCATTAGCAATAGTTCTTATTGATATCGACTGATATTTGATTAGACTGGCACAAGGCCTCAAGAGTCGGGTTCTCCGTGAAAACTAATCTCATTACAGTAGCTATGGAATATGTGATAATTTTACTAAACAATACTTCATGAAGAATTGTTTTTCTGGATATTTACTGGCATTTACTTAGATTGGCACAAGGCCACAAAAGTGTGCTACCCCTGGTCGTCTTAAACACTTATTTTGAATTAGCCTGGTACAAGTCCAAACATGTGGAGCACCCAGTGGAATCGACCCACTACAGGAGAAAAGGTCTTGTAGGCAGAACTTTTTTCTAAAAGTTTATCGCCCTGACAATGGAACAACAGAGGGAATGTTGAGTTCATGCCTCTTGCACGATTGCGTGATTAATTTAAGCTCTGTAGATTCTTATTGATCTTATCTTTGTAAAGCAAATGTACCAGTGTTATAGGTATTTACTAGACTTAGTCTGACAAAAGGTCACAAGAACGGAGCACTCAATTATTGTATTTGATGGCATATAAGGCGTATTTTTCCCAAAATTAATGGCTAAAAAAGTTGCCCGAAGTCTTACATGCGAAGGAATTCTATAGCCTAATTTATCCTAAAAGCTTATTCTCGTAGGCTAAGTTTAACTCACTTCTACCTAAGCAGAATCCATAATAATAATAATATTTATTTAAATGACATTATTATTATTATTATTATTACCGGTACGGCAAAATGAATTATCGTAACAAAGTAATGGCGACGTTACCAGTTAATTCATCATACTTAAATATGCGACAACGCATCTTTTATTATTAAGCAACCTGAAATAAGAAAAAAAAGATGTAAGTGAAAGGAATTACTGGTAATGGTAAAACATTACCCTGGAAGAATTAAAACCGCTGACAAAAATATTTGTCCTACGAAGAGACGAAAGAAGAGTGACTGATCAGATCGGTGTATTCATATGTTGTGAATGCGATTAGTCTGGGCCGAGTACTGCAAGACAAGAGCATATCTTTGGTAACAAAGAAAAGAATACTGAACTGTTACGTAACATCTGTCCTTCTTGGACGATTTCCTTAAAGATGAAGAAGAGACTCGAGGCGATGGAGATGCGGTTCTACAGAAGGATGCTGAGGATATCATGGACCGAGTGCGTGAGTAACGATGAGATCTTACAGAGGTTGCAAAGAAGCAGAAGGCTTATACTTGATATCAAGAAGAGGCAGATGAAGTTCCTGGGACATATAATGTGGATGGAGAGTCTGGAGAATCTGATACTCATGAGTCGAATAGAGGGAAAGAGAGACAAGAGAAAACAACGCATGACATACCTAGCGGCCTTAAGCAAGTAGATGACAGAACGTGATCTTGGGAGAGGAAGTAGACGGGAGGAACTTTTTGAGAGCTGCAAGGGATAGAAGGAGATGTGGAGAGACATGATCGCCTACGCCCTGAAAGGAGATGGCGCATAAAAAGAATAAAGAAAGAAAGACTACTTTGTACTAGTGGCTACAATACTTATAATGCTGCTTGAGTCGACACAATTTTATCCTTAAGAATATGTTCAGCTGTAAAGATAGCTTGCTTTTTATATAATGTTTTCTGCTTAGTTTATTCTTGCAATGTTTGAATTATTGAGAAAACTTTTTTGAATTATTATTATTATTATTGTTTATGTTGTATGTTTCCTGCTTTGTATTCTGTAAAGCCAGGTCCAAACTATGGTCCTTAGGGACCATCGAAGAATTGTCATTTAATTGATAACACTTATCTTCGTCTATAGGATGTTCATAGTAGGGCGATTTTCTGGGAAACTTGTATGTTGATGTTACCTGGGACACTGTTAATAAAATTGTTCATTCCGTTTCTCACGAGGCCCAGTGCTCCGATTACTATTGGTACAGTTTCAGTCTTCATTCCCCACATCCTGTTAATCTCCATCTCTTTGTCCTTGTATTTGGACAATTTCTCGATAATTTTCATTGCGGTGTTTCTCTCGGATGCTACTGCTATGCCAATAAGCATACACTTCCTGAATTTCTTGTCTTTTATGATAATATCAGGTCTGTTGGCTTTTATTTCCCTGTCAGTTTGAATTGGCATGTCCCAGAGGATAGTTACATCCTTATTTAGGTAACTGTGTCTGTTTGGTGCTCATACCATCTCTCAGTGGTTTCGATTTTGTGCTTCTTGCATATCTTCCAGTGCACATATGTCGCTACCTTGTTATGTCTGTGGCTATATTCATTTTTTTTCTCAGTTCCGGACATCCTGAGATAATATGTTTTATTATTATTATTATTATTATTATTATTATTATTATTATTATTTACTTTGATTTCTGACCTTTAAACATTTCTTTCCGGGTCCCGCCCAGGGACCTAAGGTTAGAAATGGCATCATGATACTTTCCACTGAAAAAAAAATTACATAGATAAAGCCCTTTGTAAAGTGTAGGCTGTACTTGTCATAACAATTTTTTGTATCTCTTTGAGGCATGGGCTTCCAGGAATCCCTTCAATTAATCTAATGGAGTCTTTTCCAACCAATCCTAGTGTTCCAACTACAACAGGGATTGTTGATGTTCCCATGTGCCATATTTTTGAGATTTCTATTTCAAGGTCTTTGAATTTTGATAGTTTTTTGAAGATCTTCAAAGATACATTGCAATCTGCAGGGACTGCCATATCAACAAGGAGGCACTTTCTTTATTTGTGGTCTTTAATAACAATATCTGGGTGGTTGGCTTTGATTTTTCTGTCAGGTTGTATTGTGTAGTCCCATAGAATTTTAACAGGTCCTATCTCCGTAAACGGGTCTGGGTGGTGTTCATTTATTATTATTATTATTATTATTATTATTATTATTATTATTATTATTATTATTATTACCTCTACTATAAAAGGAATTAGCCTAAGAAAGTACCGGCAACGTTCTTCGGCACCAGCTGATTTATTATACCTAACTGCTTCCATAACTCCAATCATTAATCTGCTGGAAGCTACTAAATGAATGTAAATGAATGAAAACACTTCCAATGAAAAAAATTGGGAAACATAAAATTAAGTCGACGGAGAAAAATGTCCGCCCTAAGAAAACTGCCAAAGAAGAATGTCTGTTCAAGAGGTGGCTGTGTTTTGATGTCTCCAGTGTGTTCAGTAGGGATGCCTGGTAACATTATATACGTCACCAATGATGATGTTTGAGTTTATAGAATGTTACCCCCAGGAACAGGTTCAACTGTTGTTTTTTTTTTTTTTTTTTTTTTTTATAGAATGTTTTTTGCTTTTTTCTTCTTGCAATATTTTATTACAGTAATTATGTAAATTTTTCAGTAATATCTTCTACTATAACTAAAGTTTTTTTTTTAAGTGTGTAATGTACCAATACGTTGCTTTTTATATACAGTAATGTTTTCCGATACAACTAAAGTCTTTTTTTTTCTAAAGATTTTTAATGTACTATTAACTTGCTTTTTATATACAGTAATGTTTTATGCTACAGCAAAAGAGATTTTTCTAAAGTTTTATAATGTACTGATAGTTTTCTTTTTATATACAGTGATGTCTTCTACAGCTAAAGTTTTTTTTTAAATTTTATAATGTCCTGATAACTTGCTTTTTATATACAGTAATGTTTTCTGCTATAGCTAAAGTCTTTTTCCTAACGTTTTTTTATATACTGATAGCTTGCTTATTATATGCAGTTATGTTTTCTGATACAACTAAAGTTTTTTTTCTAATGTTTTATTATGTTCTATATACAGTAATGTTTTCTGCTAAAGCTAAAGTCTTTTTCTAGACGTTTTTTTTTAATATACTGATAGCTTGCGTTTTATATGCAGTAATGTTTTCTACTACAGCTACAGTTTTTTTCTAAAGTTTTGAAATGTAATGATAACTTGCTTTTTATATACAGTAATGTTTTCTGCTATAGCTGTCTTTTTCTATTTTTTTAATGTACTGATAGCTTCCTTTAAACGTTACATGCTTAAATGGGCTGAACAATTTTTTCGTCGTTGGTTTCAATCACAACAGGAACGACTGCAAAACTCCACAGATATATAACAAATCATGCAGATGTATGCTGACATTTCTTCATAGCCAAATAGATATGACAGTTATGAGTCACATCCACCATATTTCTGTTTTTGCCTTAGTAGTGTTGTTTTGCCTACTTTTCTCTTGCATAATTCATTTGTTTGGTATTACTTTTGCTCTGTTCTTTCTTTTCATTTGTTGTTATTTCTTGCAAACTTTGCCAATTCTGTTTGTTAGATTTTTCATATAACAATAGCCAATTAATTTACATTCTGTCTATATGCCTGAGATGACGTAGTGTAATTATCTACATTATTTACATTGTTCGGGACGATGTCCTCATCTTTGTTGTCATATTCGCGACGTTTCGGCCGCTGTACCCTCCGGTCTTCTTTAGGTAAATTAACAAATTAACAAATCGACCCCAAATTTTTACTACGTTAATAAAACATCGAAAAACAAAAAGAATAAATAAATATATCAAATAAAAAATGAAAATCAAAAAAAATTAACCGAAATAAATAAATCAATGAACAAGCCACTGCCGCCAAAATAACCGCCAGAATAGATTACCCACAATGCATTACTAAGCAATATATATAAATAGTTGAGAAAAAATCCAACACTCCCGGGCTGACGATTGCGTGTATCAGGAAACAGCTTGTCGCCCCTCAGTGTTGACTTCAATGTTCACTTATATATATATATATATATATATATATATATATATATATATATATATATTATAACATATATATATATATATATATATATATATATATATATATATATATATATATATAGATAGATAGATAGATAGATAGATAGATAGATAGCGATAACAAAGATAGCGTGAAGCCAAAAATACTGTCAGTCAGTGGGATACTGGGAGAAAAGACATTTGTCAATTACTGATACCCTGTGACGAAAATCTGTTGGCGGGATGCTGAAGCTAACGGCAATCAGGAAGGTGACAAAGCTTTTGTATATATTAATTCGATATATATATATATATATATAATGTTAACTGTGTATATTATCTACGTATATATTTGCATAAGCATGTGTGTTTATTTGTTCTGAAGCGCTCAAACATCAATAAAAAAACATATAAATTAGTTTCAAAGGCCATTTAATCATTGCATTGTTAACACAATTTCGACCTGCGATCTTTATCGGCATTTCATTTCTTTTCACACTTTAGATAGGAACAAATATCGACAATTATATTTCCTTAGCAAAAATTATATATATATATATATATATATATATTCAGGAATAATATTTTCTCATCGTTATTTTGAATAAATGAACGAATTCATCCATTAAATTGGAGATACCCACAAAAAAAAGAAATGTCGTTTCTTTTGTCATACTACTCGACAAATGCCAGGATTAGGCTACACCCGAACAAGGAGCCTGATTTCTGTTTGTTCAGCTGAATATTTCTAATAAATGGCGATAATTGCCGAAGTCTTTCGTAACAGATAAAACACTTGATGTGCGCATGCAAACCGAAACGACCGCATAACACAATATATATGCACATATAAAGCCTTTTCATATGTGTTGCATATATATATATATATATATATATATATA
This sequence comes from Acanthosepion lycidas, assembly GCA_963932145.1. Classification (NCBI taxonomy): domain Eukaryota; kingdom Metazoa; phylum Mollusca; class Cephalopoda; order Sepiida; family Sepiidae; genus Acanthosepion; species Acanthosepion lycidas. The sequence goes on along the minus strand of OZ010580.1, from coordinate 128,721,538 downwards.
TACCTGCGCAAATGCATACATACATACATATATATATATATATATATATATATATATATATATATATATATATATATATATATATATATATATATATATTCATTTATGTATGTATGTATGTATACTGTTTGTATTTCGGGGGCAGTATTTTTTTTTATTTACGCTCGTTTGATTAAAAACCGACGATAGTTTTTTGTTCATTATTTCTTTAATTTTTTTTTCAACATTTCTGATATGAAAGTTTCATTTTATAATACCAACGGTAAATCTAAAAGATTACCGGAAAAATATCGAAGAATTAAAATAATACTTCGGGTTGGTTTTTAATCAAACTTGCACACACACCCCAACACACACACACACACACACACACACACACACACACACACACACACACACACATATATATATATATATATATATATATATATATAACAAATAACAGGTCGCTTGTAAAATAGATACTTCCAAGAAACTTCGAAGTCGGAGAAATAACTGCAATGATTGATATTTAAAATTACAGTTAAGTAATTTTTTGTATATAAAACACAATGATATATATATATATATATATATATATATATATATATATATATATATATATATATATATATATATGTATATATAAGAGTTTAATGGTCAGTAAACAGTAGTTCTAAAAATGTTCAATGCACGTATGATTTTAAACTATATATATATATATATATATATATATATATATATATAATGTTCCTTGAAAGATGACTGACAAAGTGATTAAGCATTTTAATAAAATCTTCTTCTGTTCATATAAGTCTTTTCTATTTTGGACCTTGTAAAAATTAACCAAATATTCTTTTTTCGGCTATTTTTTAGCCATTAACAAGGATATTTTTTTTTATTTTTAACAAAATGTATGGGTTTTTTATGTATGTATCTAGAGTTATAGGTGTTAATTGCCGGCTTTTTCCTTTTTTTATTATTAGTGCTTTCATTATTCTTAGTCTTTTTCTTTTACATGTGGATGTGGCTATTATATTAGTATTTTCTACAAGTGTGTTCTCAGGGGTAGCGAGGTAGTTTTCCGTATATGTTTAAATGAGTCGTAATTGAGATGTCATCAGAGAGATGTAACGTGAGTCTTCTTAATAGGCATGTAGTGGTATCTCCAATATAATCATTCATGAATTCGGTTTGATCTGTAACGCTGTTCCTTAAGGGGCATATGAACACATAAATAATATATATATATATATATATATATATATATATATATATATATATATATTTGTTGTGGTGTCCTCTCTCTAAAGAGTCTATGTTGGACTCTTCCGCCTACTATAAAATTAATAGGAGAGAAGGCCTTGAGGGAACAGTCGAATAGACTGAACGCTGACTCAACCAACACACACTCACTAGTCATGTAATACTCTTCTGTTGTACTTACTGTTTAATATATGATATATCTGTAACACTTTATTTCATTTACTTGTTCACAACGATATTATTATTATTAATAATATTATTATTATTACTTAAACGTTATTTTTTGGAGGGATGACCGTATTTGAGTAGACGCCCGGTTGATTTATTAAACAGTGTATTTTTTTATTTTCGTCTATGGGTCTGAATATTCGAGAAAGTTTATTAAAGGAAAAATATGCGTTCGGTAGGACTCGAATCTGTTTTCCCCCTTGGCAGGTGTAAACGTGTTTAGATCCGACGTGCTGCAGACCAACTCGGTTACGAAATTGGTCTAATGCCGAAGAATACTCTAATACACAGAGAACGCGGAGTACACAATATTCAAAACCTTATGGGAAAATTGTAATAAAAACTTAAAGAGTCAGACCTTGTCAGTTCATTTTAATTAATGTTGTTTGGGGTGGAATATTTGCTGCCAAAATAAAGCTTATCTCAACCCCACCCCACCCTGCAACGATGCAAGACACTAACACGGGCAAATTGCGACGCTCACTCATCGAGAGAGAAATCGCATAATCGAATGACAAAATATAGCTTCTCCCCATCGAAATTTTTAAAAATAGATGATACCCTAAAATTTTTCACTCATGCCGACAACTACAAAACTATATCTTTACCCAAGTAGATATGGAGCACAATAAGCACAAAATAAAAATCCAAAAGAACCTGTACAATTTATATAAAGGTAAAATATATCTTCTAAATTCTTCAGATAACTTCACTAATATAAATTTTTTTCTTTTCTGGACATAAAGTATGTAAGAACTGTCCAAATGTTCTGTATATCAAAGCGCTTTCGGATATTCGTTTAACCATTATCAAGTATGATATTTATTCTTATTTTCAACTAAGTAATTAATTAAATTCCTCAACCTAGGCCCAAACTGACCCCTTCTCTTCATCTTCGATGACAATATTAAAAATAAAGCAAAGATTGAAATTATATAAAAAAATAAATTCTCCCACTACAAGACGGCAAATTCATAAAACTCACCCCAACCTACGAACTTTACTCAAATCCGAGTCGATAAAAAAAACAAACACCATTACAACAGAACCGTACTCCTCACCAAAACGTCGAGCTAAGCTTTCTTTTTCTTTCTATGTGCCATGTCCTTTCAGGACGTGGGCGATCATGGCTCTCCACCTCTCTCTATCCCTTGCAGCTCTCAAAAAGTTCCTTCTCTCTGCCACCTCCCCCAAACCACGTTCTGTCATCCACTTCCTTAAGGTCGCTAGGTATCCCATACGTTGTTTTCTCTTGTCTCTCTCTCCCTCTATTCGACCTGTGTGTATCAGATTCTCCAGGCCCTCCTTCCACACTATATGTCCCAGGAACTTCATCTGCCTCTTCCTGATATTAAGTATAAGCCTCCTCCTTCTTTGCAACCTCTCTAAGATCTCATCGTTATTCGCATGCTTGTTCCACGATCTCCTTAGCATCCTTCTGTAGAACCACATTTCCGTCGCCTCGAGTCTCTTTTTCATCTTTAAGGAAATCTTCTAACATTCGCTGCCGTAAAGAAGGACAGATGTCGCGTAACAGCTCAGTATTCTTTTCTTCGTTACCAAAGAAATCCTCCTGTCTCGCAATACTCTGCCCATTTTTTGGAATGTGTCCTTGGCCATCCAAATACGTCTAGGGATCTCAATGTCAGATTTACCGTCCTCTGTCAAAACGTGTTCTAGGTATTTAAACTTCCATGTCTGCTTGATAAAGGGACTTAAAAAAAAACAAAGACATCATTATTAAGAAAAGTGACAAAACATTTTCGTTATCCTAAACTAGACTGACTACAACAGTTTACCTCCTTAAAAGTAAATATAATTAATACTGTTTCTTTAAAAAAAGAAAAAATAACAGAGCATTTACTTAAATAAGTGTGAGTATAAGAAATAACATATAAACAGAAAATATTTTAAATAATTATCGGAATTAATACATTTCATATTATATGGGTTTATAATGCACTGTATATAATGCACTATATATATATATATATATATATATATATATATGAATAGAAAAATCGAATTTGTCACTTAGCTGACTGATGAGTAACATTTTTTGTAATCATTTAGTCAATCAAGTGTATTTGTTGCATCTGTGATTTTTATTGAGTACACCTTCTCCTTTAGCAATAGTCAATTCTTTCTTCTTTTAATAAGACCATGTTTAATCTGTGGAAGTAAAAAAAATATATAGTTAATGAGATTTCCTGTGTCCAGACTTTAGGTGTGTGTGTGTTTGTGTCTGCGTGTATATATATATATATATATATATATATATATATATATATATATATATATATATATATATATGTGTGTGTGTGTGTGTGTGTGTGTGTGTATAGAGAGAGAGAGGGATACAAACAAATATCTGTGAACAACGCAATCATTCTTGTCGAGAGTCCCGATGAGTGATTAAAAAATTATGAAACTCTGAGTCGGCCTTTGACAAGTATTGAACGTTATTATATCTAATTCAATAATAATATTAATAATTATATATATATATATATATATATATATATATATAGAGAGAGAGAGAGAGAGAGAGAGAGAGAGAGAGAGATGAAGAAATATAGTTTTAAGGTGTGCTATATTTATTGGATAAAGTGCTCAAGATCAGAGACAGAGCGTATGTAAATATAAATATAAAAGTGAACATTGAAGTCAACACTCAGAGGAGACATGCAGTTTCATGCTAGACACAATCGTCAGGCCGACGGTTGCTTCCAGTATGAAACAGCCTATATATATACGCGTATACAAATCTATTTTCAATGAAACGTTTTCACTTCATAAAATCCTATTTTAAAAACTATTTATTTATTTTGAATATAAATTTATGTTTTTTTGTTTTGTTTTTTCGTTTTTTGTCTTTTTTTTTTTTTTTTTTTTGTTAAATAAGAATAATATCCCTTTAATTAAAAGTATTATTTTTAAATTTTCGTTTTTACATACATATATAAATCCCACGTTGGGGCTTGTGCAGTAGGCTAACAATCTACTTACTTAAAAAATGGCTTCTTATATAAACCGCAACGATATCTTGCGGGTCTATATTCCACAAAGAATTTAAAAGCATAATGAGAAATTATAAAAAAAAATATATAAAACCTGATTAGTTTAAATGCCAAGTATAATTTTAAAATTTTAAAATTGAAAAAAATGTAATCCCAGCATAATATATAACTGCGCCAACATTGCGATAACCACGTGTAATGGTCAGTTCATACAGAAGACCTGAAGATAGCGTGGGGCATGAAACTCAGATAGTCATCCACAGGCAGACTGTTTCGGTATATCAAAGCGATTCAGTGTGACTAGACGTCCGATTGCCCCAAGCCGAATCGAGACTCAACCGATCTGACATCAGTCAAAGATCCTACCCCTAAATCATCGGCGCACGGCAGATAGAAAGGGAAATTTTTAGCGTTTTCTATATGAAATACGCCAGCGGCTAAGAGAACTTGAAGAGTAATGCATCCATAGCAGCAGCAGCTACTGTTTTTATTATATTTACACTTTTCTGTACAGACCTCTATCGAAGGGACAACACACACACACACACACACACACACACACACACATATATATATATATATATATATATATATATATATATAGTTATCCACAGACAGAGAGTTTCGCTGTATCACAGTTCTTCAGTGTTGCTATATATATATATATATATATATATATATATATATATATATATATATATATGTGTGTGTGTGTGAGTTTGAGCAAAGAAGAAAATTCCCCGACTCACAACCAAACAGGGCCAAACAAGCATAAAGAGATCCAAATTTAAAAAATAAACCAGTGTGTCTGATGATAGCAAAAACGTGAAACGCAGGGTCACAAACTCATATTCATACAACTGAATATATATATATATATATATATATATATATATATATATATATATATATATATATTATAAGTGATAAATGCTAAAGTTAAAATTAGCTAAAATCTTAGTATATTAAATAAACAGAGCGCTCAATGCCAACGTTGTCAGAGCCCAAATATAATAATAGTAATAAAATAATATATATATATCTAATATATATATATATATATATATATATATATATATATATATATATATATATATATATATATATGAATTTATATTTCTCTTAAATGTGCATATATCTTCTTTATATAACTTTAATTTTATTGCCATTAACATTTCACTGTCAACATTTGTTCTTGGATTTATATTTCGTATTTCAAGAGCAGGAATTTCTTGTTACGTTTATTCTTCCATTTCGAAGATCTATTTCTTCGCGATTTTTCAAATTCTGACAATGCAACTGATGAGCGCCATGTTTTTGTTTGTTTCTCTTTTCGTCTTTTTAAAAACTAAAATAGAAAGAAAGTACGCCAGGAAGGAGAAGAAGTGAGAAAAATGGAGGTCGGGAGAAATTTGGCTGTTGATTATATTTCGCGAGGAATCAAGTCGACAAGCTTTTCAAGAAGGCGATTAATTAATCCCATACAAATGATTCAATTTCTCTTGCAACATTTTTTTTCTTTCTAAACACTAAACATCCATATATATATATATATATATATATATATATATATATGGGATAACGGTGGGAGAGATTTATGAGAAAGTGTAAAAAAAGTTTTCATGAGTTTCATCCTTTTAGAACTTCATAGATGAAGATCGACAGTATGGAACGAGTCAACGTTTTTTTACACTCACACACACTCATATATATATATATATATATATATATATATATATATATGTATGTTTGTATGTATGTATGTATATATTCATACATGTTTCATTAAATAAAATAGACAATTTATTTTATGTAAATTCTTTTCATAACGTCTGATAAGCTTAATAACATTATCATTAAACGAAGAAAGAAAATCACAATATTGATACATATTTTTGAATCTAATCTAAGCTTTCGGCTTACATAAGCCATTATCAAAGATTTCAATTACTGTACAACATATTAAGCAATATACGGACAAGACAGTGATGCTAGTCTATGAAAACAATAGACAAAAACTAAAAATCCTTGAAGCAATATACATCAAACAGTTGAAACCCAACCTAAACAAAATCAACTATGGAATCTCTACAAATATCCTTAAATGTCTATAATTGGTAACAGAAACCATTGGTTTATAACATTGTCTTCCCATACTTAATACTTCTCGAATTCACTCTCGCCTTGTCATATGTGACATCATGAGCTGCGGTGCGATTTTCGCTTCTAGCGTCTTATATACACGTGTTTATCTTTGCTAGGAAATCATCCATGTAAACATCACAGACTATCATCACTGTCTTGTCCGTATATTGCTTAATATATTGTACAGTAATTGTCATCTTTGATAATGGCTTATGTAAGCCGAAAGCTTAGATTGGATTAAAAAATATGGATTGTGATTTTCTTTCTTCGTTTAATGATAATATTATTAAGCTTATCAGACGTTATGAAAAGAATTTACATAAAATAAATAGACCTCCTTTAACATCAACGATGAACTGAAGGCAAGGGTTATGACAGCATTTACCAATTTAAACAAGAAGACCGTCCAGAGGAGGTGCACGAGTTTCCGTAATCTTCGGAAGGGCGTTATTGAACGCAATGGAGATTTTATTGAATAAATTTACTCATTAGTATTTCAAGATCTTCTTGTAGAATTTTGCTAAGTATAACTGCTAAAATGTGATGTCAGCATTATTTTCAGTTTTGACGCAATTCACTCCGCCAGAAATTTGAACACAAAACATTTCAGTGTGTTTGGCTGTCAAGCTGAGTACAATGCGGAGAATTCCGAAAGAGTTGGGGGGAATCTTTTAATGATTATGAAGGCATGACAGATCACTCTGAACGTCCTGATGAGAAAAGAACTCCCAAATTCATTGGTGAGATCAGACTCAACATGGAGGCCTACATCAAGTGCTTCAGGTGATAATGCTAGCTTGTTTGTAGAGGCTGGCTGCTGTAAGGCCCTATGTCTGGCAACAGGATTCTGCACCAATCCACACAAGCAGGAGGACCCTGTCATAACAGTTAGACAATTTCTGCGACTACATCACCCCTTACATCTGTCCACCTAACTTACCAGACTGCAACCGCCTTGATTATTATGTTTGGGGCACACTTGACCAAGAGACCAACAAAACTCCTTGTAACACCAAAGATGAACTGAAGGCCAGAATTATGTCCGCATTCACCAACTTAAACAAGGAGACCGTCCAGAAGAGATGCAGGAGATTCTGAAGTCGTCTGGGGGCCGTGTTTGAATCAAATGGCGATTTTACTGAATAAATTTACTCTTTAGTATTTCAAGATATTTTTTGTGGTATTTTGGTAAATATAACTGTTAAAATGAGTGTTATTTTTCCAGAACTTAGACGACAATTTATCCATCGCTCTCTGGATAGCGGCTTGGATTGAGGAATCGGAGAGCCGAGTTCGAATTCCAGTCGAATCCATTACATTCACACTTGGGAAAGGTGTGAATCCTCTTCTCCCTCCAGCTATTGGTAAATAGCAGGACAGACTGGGTTCTATAGCATTGGATGGCAACTGGTCTAGAAGGACAACTCTGAATTCAAAACCTGCGGAGGATCGTTTGGGGACCTTGTAGCACGTAGTGCCCTAGGTCTCTGTAATCGGCCCTTCAAAAAGTGTGGATGGTCCTGCAGGAAACCTTCGCCCCTATAATCAAATCTCATGTGCTGTTGTCGGGCTGTCAGTCTGTTTGACCCTCTTACATCGAATTCGACGGGAGAATCGAGAGAATATATATATATATATAAATATATATATATATATATATATATATATATATGTGTGTGTGTGTGTGTGTTGCCTAAATACACACACACATATACATATATATGTATGTGTGTGTGTGTGTGTGTGTGCATAAGATGAATAAAGAGAAAAGGTAATCTTATCTTAGCCAACATGTTTCGTCCTCTTTTGGACTTCATCAGTCTAAATGTAAGGACTTTGTTTTGTAAAGTTAAAAATATTAGTTTTTACAATTTTCGCGCTCGAACAAGAGAAGCGGAGAATTTTAAATTTTAAATTATTTTTGTATATATATGTTTTGGGTATATAGTGTAGCCATTTTAATTTAGATCCTTTTTTCCTTTTGTTTATGTTTTCCTAACATTTTCTCTTAAATATCCCACACAGTGATAGCAGAAAATCTGCTGCGAAAGGTGAAACATTTTAAGACACTAACCGTAAATTTATTGTTGCTGACTTCGTGATTAGAGAAGTTTAAAAAAGTATCTAGAGAAATTGAGACGAGTTGATATAGAGTTGCAAAGAGAAATCCCAAAGCTTACTCCCATGTTGGTCTCCATGACCATACTGTTAGTAGCACGCTTTGAATAATAAAAAAATGTCACGGGTTCGATTCCTGTCGATTTAGTAGGGCTTCACAATCTAGTCTGGTAGTTCCCCCTTTCTCATTGTCGTCAAGACCCAGGAATGGCTGGTCGAATATTTCACGGTCATGTTACCATGTTTGCATTTGACCTCCTAGCTTTCCTGACGTGACCCCTAGGGGCACAATTCCAAGACTGCTATCGGTGGCGTCATGGCCGACAAAACATAAAACAACTGATCGACGCATGTATTCGTCTTGGAAGTAGTTGGAGGGGGGCGTAGACGAAGCTGATGGCGTTTATAATAGATAATCTCACGTTTTGTGCGTATGTTTTAGTACGCGTCTGTTAAATCCTATACACATATTTTGTTTTCTCCAATTAATATGAGGATTATATCAAATGAAAATATGTCCTCAAATACCTGACGCACGCTGTACATATAAATATTTTGTCTCGCTAACATACATTTTGTTCTTATGAAATTTTTATTTATGATGCTGGTTTATCGAAACACGTATTTGAGTTACTACACAGGTTCGATTCCTGTTAAAGGCGCAATCTTTCTTTAGTGGGACTTCTCAGTCTTAACCAGTTATTATTAATTTCAGTCTTTAATGAAATTACAAAAAAAAGGGATAACTGAAATAATAGTACCCACTAAAATAACATTTATAGTAATAAGAAAAAATATCGGCTAATAAAAATCCCTTAAAAGCTGAAACTATTCGGAAATGTCCCAACGAGATATCCCAACCAGATGTCCCAACAAGATGTCCCAAAGAGCTGTCCCAACGAGCTGTCCCAAAGAGATATCCCAACCAGATGTTTCAACGACAAGTCCACAACCAGATGTCCCAACGAGAAGTCCCAACAAGATGTCCCAACGAGCTGTCCCAAAGAGAAATCCCAACCAGATGTTCCAACGACAAGTCCCAACCAGATGTCTGAACGAGAAGTCCCAACAAGGTCACAAACCTTGCTCTCGGGCCGGTCTCCATGACCATACACACGTTGAGAAAAAAAGTGGTTTCCTTGATGCAATAAATAGATGCAGGTTCGATTTCTTATGTAGGCATTTTTTTTCTAATCTTTACTTAATACAAGGCTCAAGAACAACTCAAGATAGAGGGTTACTGAATAAGGCGAGTTGCATAAACATAATAGGAGGAAGTAAGAAATACAGATAACGAGGACACGAGGAAGAGATGACTACTAGCGCTGGAATTGAAGAAGTTACGATTGGGGAATGGGGCTGATTCACCTCTGCGGAAGTAGCCTGGCGGCTCATAAGGGTAAAGTCTGAAATAATGAAATTAAAGAACGAGGCTCATCAGAACATTTTCTCATGGAAATTTCTACAGCGTATTAAGTTCGATCCTCAAATATTTTCCAGTATTTGCTGTTTTGTGCCAAAACTAAACGCAATATTTTACAATGAAATAAAACCAAATGTGAAGTAACATCAATACAGAGGGAAGTGCTCAAGCAAATATATCCCCTTTCAAAGAGTTTTCTTATTTTCTTCTAGGAAATTTATAAATAAAAAAACAGTCCGAATTCGGAAGATTAAAATAAAGGAAATACAACTAAATTGGGGAGGAACGCATGTACACTGGTAACTGTGCAAGCAAATAGATGAGCACGTACAAAATTATCGAGAATTTTTTTTTTTTTAAGCATTTCACCCCAAGCAAGGCAGGAAGCCACTAGGACGCAAAGGGGTTACAGAAAATTTAGAGCAAGATCAGATAGGAGTAATAGAAGAAAGGATGCGGAGGAGGATAGTGGATAGATCAAGGCAACTGGAGATGCCGATTGACATTACACTTGAATAACTGAAGATTATAGCTCTCAGGGAAACTGGAATAGGGAAGACAGTTCCACAGGCGAGAGGTGCGAGACATGAAGCTATTGGAGTAGAAGAGACGGCTACATTTAGGAGTTTCGACAGTGAAGGGGTGAGAGCGGGATGCCAGCCTCGTAGGGCGCTTGAACTCATGAAGTCTGGGAAACAGCGAATGCAACCCCTCGGAGCAATTTCCATGAAAGTATTTGTAGAACAGACAGAGGGAGGCGACGGCGCGTCTGTGAGAAAGTGACTGTAGACGAGATGCCAGAGCAGGGCCAACTACATTGCATATCCGCCTCTGGAGCCTATCAAAAACCCCGAGGCAAACAGAAGGGGCACCAGACCATATATGGCAGCAATACTCCATGCAAGGGCGAATTATTGATTTGTAGATCTGGAGGATCAATTCTAGGGAGAAAAATTTCCTGGCGCGGCACAGGGAGCCAACTTTCCTTGCGGTGGACGAAGCAATTGACTCAATGTATTTGTTCCATCTCAGGTCAGCAGTCAACGTGAGACCAAGCAGCCGCAGAGAGTTGCTCTCGAGAAGTTGAGCGCCAGACATTCTAATGGAGGGCAGGGAAGGATCTCTGTGGTGATTAATAAAGAGCAGTTTTGTTTTAGAAGCGTTGAAGTTGACCAGCCAATTCTTGCCCCAGTTCACAACCGATTGGAGGTCCTTTTCAAGACGCACGGCCAGGTGAGTTTTGTCAGTGACACTAGATTTGTTTTTGAGACAGGAGTAAATTGTAGTGTCGTCCGCGTAGATGCCAACTTGGGAATTTATGGCGTCAGGAAGGTCATTTATGTAGACAAGGAATAGAGTGGGGCCTAGGATGGAGCCTTGAGCAACACCTGCGTTCGTGGGATAGGAACTGGATGAGAATCCGTTGAGTTCAACCTTCAATTCACGGTTTGACAGGAATGATCGTATTAGGTTATATAATCGTCCCGTAATGCCATAACCCTGGAGCTTGCGGAGAAGGCCGGCATACCAAACCCTATCAAATGCTTTGGAGATGTCTAGGGCCACAGCACGGGCTTCCCCGTTATTTGGAAGAGATCGGTAGACAGTTTCAGTGATGGCCGTAAGCACATCAGCTGTAGATCGGGCAAAGCGGAAACCATATTGCTTGTCTGAGAGCAGATTATGGGATGTGAGGTGGATAACCACCTCGGTATTGATTAGATTCGAAGACTTTGCCGAAGAGGGGAAGGAGACTGATAGGACGGTAGTTGGAAAGGTTAGAGGGGTCGCCGGAGTTCTTGAAGACAGGAACAATCGAAGAGGACTTCCAGCAGTCAGGAAAACAAGATTCCTTGAGGCAGTAGTCTTATAGTTTAGAAAGGGCGGGCGCCAATTCAGGCGCGCATTTCTTCAAGACAATGGCTGGTATCCCCTCTCCACCACTAGCCTTGTTGGGGTCTAAATTGGAGATAACGCCCAATACCAAATACGGGGTTATGTTTAACCCACTCAATGGGGCCTCAGTTCTTAGAGGGAAGTCGGGTATGGGTACACCGGAAGAGTCGAGCGTCGAGTTGAATGAAAATTTCCGAGCAAAGCATTCAGCCTTGTCGGTAGACGAGGTCAGGACTGGTTGAATAAAGGAGGTATAGCGGTTTTGCAATTGTTCAATACGCTCTTGCAGAGACGCTAATAATCTTTGGAGCCAAATTTGCGAGATGCAATACGCTCCTTCATGCGAACAGCAAATAGTGACTTAGCATCGTTGAGGACACGCTTACACTCATTACGGACGGAGGCAAAGAGACGTCTATTGCAGTCAGACATGTCGCTACGTAATAGGTGGAAGTAGTGGTTCCTATGGGCGATGGCGGCTGAGCAACCAGCGGAGAACCAGGAGGAGGAGCGCGACTTGACCCTATATTTCCTTGATGGGATGAAAGCGTCGATTCCAGCTTTAACCCAGGATGAGACCTCAGAAACACATTATTGGACGGGGAGTGTAAAGACTCCATCCCAGGGGACATCGCGGAGGAAATCACGGAACGCGTCCCAGTCAGCTCGTTGATAGTAGAACGAAGTTCTAGTGGTAGGAGGTTCTTTATATAGGGTGGAGTTGAAGGAGATGTGAACAGATACTACCGCATGATCAGAGTTACCAAGAGGGCAGAGTTGCGAGGCGCTGCAGGACTCGGGGATGGAGGTAAAGCACAGGTCGAGAAGAGAGGCTTTACCTTCCCAGTTGAAGGCAAAACGAGTGGGGAAGTTAACTATCTGTGTGAGGGAATGACATTGAAAAATTGAGCGTTTGAATGCCTGCGTGGCCAGTAGTAGCATTCTCAAGCCACAAGGTGTGATGGGCATTAAAGTCACCAAACACAAAAGTGTGAGCAAATGGGTGGAGGGAGAGAGCCTTGTCTATGCTGTCAGAAATGCTATCGAGTATCGCACAGTCTTGAGAGAATGGAGAGCAGTAAAGGAAGAAGAGATAGCTTACCGCACTGAGGAGAGAGAGTCGGAGACACATGTACGACTGGTCTGGCGATTCGAGAGAGAACTCTCTAGCCAGAGGGAGATGTTCCTTGACGTAGACACCAAGACCGTGCATGTGGGTTAGAGAGCCTTTTCTTGGGAGAGGAAGGTAGCCGGGGATCGAGAGATCAGAAGAGGGGATAGACGAGACAAGGTTGGTCTCACAGAGAGCCAGTATATCCGGGCAGTTTGCAGTGAGGAAAGATTCCATACTGCAGAAGTTTGTCCTAATGCCACGGATGTTGGAGAACGAAGTGTTGAGGGGTTTAGGTGATTTTTGAGTGGCTGGTTTAGGGTTACTTGTTCGGTTTTTGCAAGTCCTGTGGAATTTTGTTTGGAAGATGAGAAGGCCTGAAGTAAAAGAAACAGACAGTTTCGGCCGTGAAGTGGGCAGAGAGGAATTGGCACAACCTGCATCATAATGTGGCCTCAGGGTTGCCCACTGGAGGTGACTGCAGGGACACCTTTCCATGCGCGACATGGCACTACAAACACCCCGGTATTATACAACTGTTGATCAGAGTGGCCGCTCAAGACGCTACGCAAGAGTTAGGGCTCCTAACTACCAGTCGGAAACAGCAACCAGAGAACTGTCAACCGTGTACCCTCAGAATGAAGAGGTGATGCCACAGACTGCACACATCACTGGAGAAAGAGCTGCACTATACAGAGGCCAGAGAGAGAAAGAGTACCGGGAACCCCTTCCTAGACAATAAACAAGGCGTAAGCCTCTACTCATGTCCAAGAGAAGGGGGAGGAATGTTGACCGAGTGGTAGGAGAGACTTAGAGAATTCTGAACATTGAACAAATCAGCTTCTGTCAGTGAGAGCATCTTCAGGTCTTGAGCTGGTGCAAGCTAACCTTGGATACTAAAGATCCTGATCAGTACTTAAGTTGGTGACCGGTTGTGAAAGCCAGCAAAACATCTCCTTGTGTCAAACTAAGTTTAGCTTCGTTTATACAGAGGCAATGGGGAAGACGTCATTTTATTTAATAGCAAGAGCAGTTTGCAAAAGAAAAATATGAAAACAAATAAGATTTAGAGAACATGGAATTCATTGTAAAAAATATGTTTAAGATGGCTTATGAGGATTTGAGAGATAGCAATCTCTGAATGTCTAACTGAAAATGTCAGTTACACATCATTGCCATTTACTATATATATATATATATATATATATATATAGGGGGTGTATCAAAAATACTTTACAAACTTGGGGGCGGTTCCTCACACTAAAACAAGGGCAAATGTCCATATGAATATACGCCCCCAAATCCTCCTTTTTTGAAGTATTAGTTTAAAGAATGTTTATGGTAGATGACTCTGTGTTGCCATTTAGACTAGGTTACATTTGTCATTCGTGTACATTTGTGGCTAGCCTGTTGACAACGTTTAACGTGTGTAGTAGTAAGTTAACTAAAAAGGATATTGCAGGATATTCATATCGTGAGCAGGTAGATCCGATTTTTATATACGGCTGCGTGCATGGTAATGGGCCCGAGGTTGCACGGCTCGATCAGATTTTGTTTCCAGACCGAAAGCAGCCGAATTATCCAATCTTTGCTGCTGTTTATTATCACGATTCTGAGACACAACAAAGTATGGTAAAAAGTATTTTGGGATTGTATCTTGGATTACACATTTATAGCGTTAACCGATACTTGAAACTCAATAACTCCAAAACGAAGGATTTGCGCATATATGTTTATATGGATTTCCTTCTTGTTTAGTGTGAGGAACCTGCTCCCAAAGTTTGTAAAAGTATCTTTGATACACCATATATATATATATATATATATATATATATATATATATATATATATATGTATATGTAAAACGAGAGAGAGATTCGACTAAATAAAACGGTTATACAGTTTGCTTTGTTTCTTTGTGTTTAAAGGCATATCAATTCCTTTGGGTTAATTAATGCTGAAGTCTAAATATGAAAATTCAAACATTATAATTCCATCAAGAGAGCGACATTATTTCACGATTAAATTATAATTACTTTTCTACATTTTTTTTACCAAATAATCTTACAAAATCAAGCTTGTTTCTCCTGACAAAAATGAGTGTAATCATACCAAATTGTTTTTTGATTGAAATATTTGACAATGTATGCCATGTCTTCAATTTTACTATGAGATGTATTGATGGTTATTTTTGCTATAAAAATGTATTCTTGGTGATTTTACTATATAAATATATTGTTAGTCATTTTACTATATAAATGTTTTGTTAATTCTCCTATAAAATATAATGAGGGACGCGCGCTATTCAGGCTCGTGACAAACTAAACAGATAAGTACAAAAATTCATATTGTTTTTGGTACATAGTCTTTTGCAAATAGATATATGCTGACCCCCTATTAAGAATTTCGAAGATAAAATATTTTATATGCAAGTATTTCATACGAAGACTTTTGTGTTTTGTTTGAACTTTTCGTATATTTATGTTGTCATATGTTTCATTCAATGTCTATATTTCTAAGAGGAGGTATTTTAACTATTTATACTATTTACGTGGTTCGGACTGTTGTCCTAATCTTTAATGACATATTCCCGAATTTTGGACCGTTGTACTCTCCAACCTTCTTCAGGTGATATACATTGAAATTTCAAACCTGACTCTTTATTTAGTCCACGGGTGTAGAAGTTATAGTTCCACGCTTTTTATTGGATATTTCAGTATCAGTTAATTCCCCTTAGTATCTCAACTCTACAAGTTTTTGTATCTTCTGCTGTGACTCCAAGTTTTTGTTGCCAATGCTTTAGGCAGGTACTGAACACATAACCCTTTGTGTCAAGTCACATTTTTGTTTACACAACGAATGCTTTTATCCACTAGGCCAATTCTACTATCAAATGTATTGCCAGTCACTAAAGTGTCTATAATTCCTAGATGAGGTATTATGTACACTATTTACATTACTCGGACTATTGTCATCATCTTTGTTGCCATATTTATTACAACGTTTCGGCCTTTCAGTATCTGTCTATATTTCTGAGATGAGGTATTATGTACACTATTTACATTACTCGGACTATTGTCCTCATCTTTGTTGCCATATTTATTACAACGTTTCGGCCTTTCAGTATCTGTCTATATTTCTGAGATGAGGTATTATGTACACTATTTACATTATTCGGACTATTGTCCTCATCTTTGTCGCCATATTTATTACAACGTTTCGGCCTTTCAGTATCTGTCTATATTTCTGAGATGAGGTATTATGTACACTATTTACATTATTCGGACTATTCTCCTCATCTTTGTCACCATATTTATTACAAAGTTTCGGCCTTTCAGTATCTGTCTATATTTCTGAGATGAGGTATTATGTACACTATTTACATTATTCGGACTATTGTCCTCATCTTTGTCGCCATATTTATTACAACGTTTCGGCCTTTCAGTATCTGTCTATATTTCTGAGATGACGTATTTTGTTCACGATTTACATTATTCGGACTATTGTCCTCATCTTTGTCGCCATATTTATTACAACGTTTCGGCCTTTCAGTATCTGTCTATATTTCTGAGATGGGGTATTATGTACATTATTTACATTATTCGGACTATTGTCCTCATCTTTGTCGCCATATTTATTACAACGTTTCGGCCCTTCAGTATTTGTCTATATTTCTGAGATGTGGTATCATTTACATTATTTACATTATTCAGACTATTGCCCTCATCTTTGTCGCCATATTTATTAAGTTTCGGCCGTTGTATACTGCGGCCTTCTTCAGGCGGTTGGAATGTCGAACTGAACCATTTACTTCGCTCACTGGAGTAGACAGTTCTAGTTCCACGTGCCATGTTTAATGGATGCCTGTTATCAGTTATCTCCTGTTAATTCCCCTCTGAATGTTCTCCACCGCCTTAACCAATTTATTGCTGTGATCATATGTTTTTACCTGAGCTCATATTGCATTTGTAAAAATGGTTGCTGAAGAAATTAGGTTTATAATACCCAGAAATTCATACACAGATCTCCTCAAGGACACATTGGATAAAGGCGTTATTTAGATCCAGTGACAGGACCCAAAGAGTGTGATTTCAACGACCTGAAGAAGGTCGTAGCGTACAACGGCCGAAACGTTGTAATAAATATGGCGGCAAAGATGAGAACAATAGTTCGAATAATATAAATAGTGCCAGTCACTTGGTTATAAAAATATCTTGTTGGTAACATTTTATGTAAAAATATATTGCTGGTAATTTTACTAAAACAATTAAATGTTGGCATTTTTTAATAAAAATGCATTCCAAAAGCTAAGCAGAGTAATAAGAGACAGGAAAATTTCGTTAGAAACAAAGAAAAGAGTACTGAACAGTTACATGATATCTGTCCTCCTGTATGGCAGCGATTGCTGGACAATCTCCTCAAAGATAAAGAAGAGACTCGAAGCAACAGAGGTGTCGTTCTACAGAAGGATGCTGAGGATACCATGGACCAAACATGTGTGCAACGACGAGGTTGTTTGGAGTGGATGGAAACAAAAAGTAAACTTATACTTAACATCAGGAAGAGACAGTTGAAATTTCTGGTACATATAAAGTTAACATCTTGATTATATGTAACCATAAATAAACAGTAAACGAAAAAATCACGAGATTCACTTTGTGATATGTTGACATTTTGATCCTGACTCATTCAATTGTTTCTCCTACTATGACAGTGCCGGATTCATCATTGTGCTTATGTGTTTCGTTGGCTAGGAGGCCCCATCTTCCTTCTACATCTGTGTAGGCATTCCGGACCTACCTCCTTCAGGGCCCAAGTAACTTTACTAGCACAGAGCCTCTTTCGTCCTAAATCCAGTGCTGCAAGTATATATATATATATATATATATATATATATATTTATATATATGCCGAAATCTAAATATTTTTAATACTATTTTATGGCTTCAACTAAATGTATTTTGAACGTAATTGTATGCCTTCATAAAATGCATTGTTGGTAAGTCTTCTATAACAATGTATTGTTGGTATTTTTACTATAAAATGTATTATTGGTAATTTTTTTTATAAAAATGTATTCCTGATAATTTTACCACAATAATATAATTTTGTTTGAATATTCACTATTTGCTCCGTATGGAACAACAGCAATTAAGAGGTGCTTCCATGCTCCTCAAAGCCTTCAATCTCCCAATCAGCCTTTGTTGCCGGATGTGGCTTATCGTCCTACCCAGGACCAGATTTCATCATGACAAGTTGTTCTAGAAAAATATGTTTCAAACTTAGACAGAAGCTTGTGCACAAAATGAATTTGCTGTCGAATGGTTTTGGAAACAACGTGAATGTGTTGAAGGATAGCACAAACGATAAAGAGCTGAGTAAAATTCAACACCACTTCTAAGATTAGCCCATGAGGCACTGGGCTTGACTGAAGGCATTAGAAATAAACAACAGATTAAATTTCAAAGACACCACTAAACTCTTACAAACATTGGGAAAATGGCGTTGAGTAATTATGTATTAAACTGATATATTCTATACTGAAATTTCAAACAATGCAAGGCCCGAGAAGTTAGAGCTGAGATTGTTAGAAATAAAGATTATGGGAATACTATAGAAAGATAACGATTGATCTTTAATTTGAAGAAGTCAACAGTGAAGTGTTCAGGGAAGTACCTACTCGGGAGTCTGTTCCACAAAGTGGCAGTTCATGAAGGAATAGGAAATGATGGCGATTCCACTTAGTGGAGGTAGCATAACTTGTCTTAGTATAAAGGGCTGGACTGGAGGAACAAAAGAATGGAGCGCTCATCTGAACATTTGCCATGGGAATAAGGGAAGAGTATCAGTAGGCTTGAGAAGTTGCGCCTATGCAAAAAGAGACTGCAGACAAGACAGCGTAAAAGATATTGAATCAAGGTTGGAAAGTAAGCATTTCTTTTCAGTTTTTACTAAGGTTCAAACAATACAAGGCCCAAGGGCTCGTCAAGGTAGAGGGTGACTGTGTGGAGTTGTATTAGCGTGAGAAAGGGCAAGAAGTGAAGTTCTTGGGGATATGCATGAAAGATAACATCTAAATCTAGAATTAAAGAGGTCGACGTTATATTAGTAAATGGAACTTCGTAGATTTCAGGCGGAGTATTTAAAAGTATAGAGTTGAAGCCGAAGGAACCGGAAAGCTAATACTAAACCAGAAATAAGGGATACACTTCTACTCCTGGTCAAAAGTCTAGGGAAGGAATTTCCCAGGGCTTGATCATAGATATTTCAGCAATGGCATATTTTGTGTCTAATCTGTTATCTCTCGAACTCTCCTCTCTCTCTGGCTATATATATATATATATATATATATATATATATATATATATATATATATATATATATATATATATATATATATATATATATAGTTGAATGGATATCAGTTTGTCTAGCATGAAACTCAGGGTTACAAACGCATATCAGCAAAATATGTTAGTTGTATCACTGATATTGAGCGCTTTTAAATAAGCACCGCGCATATATAAAATATATATAGAAATTATATATATAAATTATACGCACACACACACACATATATATATGTATATATATTATACGCACACACACACACACACACACATATATATATATCTATATCTATATATATATATATATATATAATTGTTTTAGTATATTTCACCGATGACATGTCAAAATTGCTACAGTGAAACCCGGATATAAGAGAGTTGTCGGGACCGGAGAAGAAGTCTCTTATATCCGGGTTTGGTCTATTATATATACATTAACACAGGCTCTAATTTGGGACCAGAGAAAACCTCTCTTATATCAGGGTCTCTTATATCCGGGTTACACTGTACACAATTGCAGTCCCGTTCACATCGTACCTGTATATATATATATATATATATATATATATATATATTATACGCACGCATATACACACACACATATTTATTTATTTATTTTAGGACATTACCCAGAAAAAATGTCAAAATTGCTTCACAAGTGCAGTCTCGTTCACATCGTACCTGAATATATATATATATATATATATATATATATATATATATATATATATATATATATATATATATATATATATAAAGACATGTCTCATTAAATAATTTAGACAAATTTTGTCTACTTATTTTTAATGGGATCCTCTCGTAATTACGAACAAGTTTCTTATTAAGGAAAGAAAAATTTTCCTGTCGATGCATAATCATTTTATTCTTTTTTGTGTTAATCATTTTTCTGCGACAAAATTGGTGTCCATCTGAAAATGAAAGTTTTTTACGTATGAAGTGAAAAACGCTAAGGCTATTATACTGTACAATTTATCATCTTGGTACATGTACAATCGCCAAGGGAGGTAACAAAGTTATATTAATGGCTAAATATTTTTAACAAAGAAAAGAACTATTAGTTAAAACCCTACTTTTTGCATGAACTCAGCAATTTTGTCTTAGATAAATGATGAACACATTTTTTTGTCTTACAAAACACAAGACTCCGATGACGCCATCGGGCTAATGTCGAAAGTACTCGAAATAAAATGAAATGCATCATTATGCTAATTTTCTTCTATCTTTAATAAGGATACTAAGAAGTATAGCCGTAATTACGAGAGGATCCTATTAAAAATTAGTAGACAAAACATGTCTAAATTATTTAATGAGACATGAATTAATGGAAACATGCTGCCAAAATATGCGCAACACACACACACACACACACACACACACACACATATATATATATATATATATATATATACTTAAAAAATCAGGAAGTTGGTTGAATCCGCTACCTTGGTTTCAACCTTACGGGATCCTCAGACGATTTTTATCAAATGACCTCTTAACGCTTTATTTATCACTAATGAACGCTATATTATTATCATTATTATTATTAAAAATATAATATTGCGTTCATTATTTTTGAAAATAAAGCGTTGGGAGTTCAATTGATCAAAATCGCCTGAGGATACCATAACGTTGAAACCAACGTAGCGGATTCAATTGATTTTCTGATTTTTAAATTTAAAAGCTCTACATGTTATTTTTACTTTTATTTTATTTTTTTTACACGTTTAATGAACACCTTTTAATACCACTGTTTCCTGATCTGATTCAACTCTGAGCATTCAACCTTTATATGAAAGAAAGAGGTTGTAGTGGTTCCAACGAGAGAAAAGTATGTATATTAAAAAGAAGAGAAGAGAGGCGCCCCAAACGTTTTTGGTTGTAATTTGGATTTTTTTTTTTTAAATATTATCCTTTATTTTCCATAATTTTACTACACGTGTTTCTGGTCTCGCAACCGTCTTCAGATAAAAACGGAGATTTCTACAGATTATTAAAAATAATTAATTTTTTCCTTATGTTTTTCAATGTTAAGTATTCTCGATATGAGACATTCTCTGTTTTTGTGTTAGTAATCCGAATGTCTTTTTTGAATAGGCAGTGAAGAGTTCTGCGCGAAGGTTCATAAAACACTTAAGGTTGGTCCAAGAGAAATGATGAATTACTTATCGGCATTTTATCTTTTAATGTTTTACTGACCCCTATGTGTTCTTGGATCTGTTTCCATTTTCGTGTGTTTCTGTCAGCATACGTGTATATATGCGTGCGTATATTCCCCCTCCATACCTATACTGTCTTACTACGAAGAATTAGTAAACTCATTTGTACACATACACACATACATACACATACGCACATACACACCATCCCACCACAAGGAATCAGTATAGACATACACACATACACACGCACACATACGTACATACATACACACGTACTTCCTAAGTTGTGTGGGGTTTGTGTACGTGCTCGTGAGTGGTTCCCC
>OZ010580.1:128656999-128689499 GCA_963932145.1 Acanthosepion lycidas | reverse complement strand
TTCTTTTTTTTTATAAAGGGCCGTGGAGATGTTCCCTGTCTCGTCACTTTTTTTTGTGTATATATATCTAAATATGTTTGGGTGCTTATGTATTATAATCTGAGTGTATTTGGGTTGTTTTACGCGTGAGGTTGGGACTCCATTCACATACTTGGGATTGAAGTGTATACATATATTGTCAGATGACTGGATGACAGATAAGCGTCTATTCTAACGTAATTTCAATGAAGAAATAAATTGAATAACATATGTATTTCTTTCCTCCTCAGCAATTTTATAACTTTAAACTTAAGAGTGATTAAATTTGGATTTTAAAATTGGTAATTTTTACTTTTAATTTGAATATAAAATTTTATCATATAATTTCATAATTATTGGTTAGAATAAATTATTTTTTAATATTACCCCTATTTTAAAGATCTGAATAGCTATTATAACATGACTTCGTTATCAAGCTTTTTGAATTTTCCTATAATTGTATTTTGATTGGTCATTCTCGCTTTTGTAACAACGTTTTCCCCTTGCGAAGGATCGTTAATTAATTTGAAATTTTTAAAACCATTTACTTTACATTCAACATCTTCGCTTGATAAGACACCGGAGGTGTTGAAACAAAATGGCTATTTTTGTAGTGATTTTATAACATATTTATGTTATAATTTTTAAATAAATAATTATATCTGCTCTTCTCTGTACTGAGCACTTTTTTAAGATTAGTAATTATTGGTTGGTTATTGGAATTCATTCCGTATACACCAATTATATATATATATATATATATATATATATATATATATATATATATATATATATATATATATATATATATATATTCAATTACAACTTTAAAAATAACCTTTGAAAATGTCTAAAGTAATGTGTGAAAGCGATTGGGACAACAGACACACCAGGCAATTTTTACATTCCCTAAGCCACGTCAGACTGAAAATTTTTATTTTATTTTTTTTTTTTCATTCATGTACAGACACAACACCACCCGTATACATACATATGTCATATCCGAAACTGCCCACATATGTTTATATATGTATGAGTCCCGACGGACGACCAAGTATGTATATGTGTCTGCGTACTTCATTGGGCGTATGAACATACATCGATGTTTTCGTTAGTACGATGACACCACGACGACGTTTCTCCATCACTTCCATAATAACACCAAATACATGCAATCTACATAAACCCAAATTTTTTAAAAATTTAATCAGTCTGTCTGACGATCGCAAAAGCGTGAAACCCAGGGTCACAAACTCACATCAATCCAACCAAATATGTTAGCTCTATCTTTGATATTGAGCGCTCTCTAATAAGTACCGCGTATATAATATATAAATAATTCTATATATATATATATTTATTTATATTTATATACACACACTTTTCACACACACACACACACACACACACACATATATATATATATATATATATATATATATATATATATATATATATATATATGCATGTTTCATGAAAAACGACAGACAGGGTACTACAGTTAAGCTTTTTATTTAATTTTTCTTGTGTTCGAACAAGAGCTTTCTTTCCTGGACAAAGAGTGTGTAAAAACTGTCTAAATGTTTTATATTTCCGAGCGCTTTCGGCTATACCTTTAGCCATTATCAAAGATGAATCGATTTTTCAGCTTAATTGAGTCTGTGTATTATGTGTATGTCTTAGTGTGTAGTAGAGATGTTTTAATTTCCGAATACAGTTAGCACATTGTGGCCTTGTTCGTAGTGTTGTTTTTATTATTATTATTGTTAAAGCTTCCATTATTTTTAATCTTTTTTTACAGGTGGATGCAGTTAATATAGTTCTGTTTTCTACTAGTATGTTTCTAATGGAGTCTGGTAAATTTGTGTGTATTATTATTATTATTATTACTTAAGCGTTATTTTTTAGTGGATACACGTATTTGAGTAGACGCTCTGTTTATTTATTACATAGTTCATTTATCGATTTTCATCTACTCGCCAGAATATTC
This sequence comes from Acanthosepion lycidas, assembly GCA_963932145.1. Taxonomy (NCBI): domain Eukaryota; kingdom Metazoa; phylum Mollusca; class Cephalopoda; order Sepiida; family Sepiidae; genus Acanthosepion; species Acanthosepion lycidas. The sequence goes on along the minus strand of OZ010580.1, from coordinate 128,687,491 downwards.
GAGAAATATCATTAAAGGGAAGCTTTCTCCTCTCCGCCCCCATGGCAGGAGAAACCGTCTTTAGATCCGACATGTTTTAGACCGTCTCGGCTAGCAGCTATGTCAATGACCAAGCAAATTTAAATTGTGCCTTATAAACGCAAATCTTTCTCCGACTCTTGAAACATTCATATCTGCTAAGTTTCGTGACCTAAAGTAAACAAAGTAATTTCTAAATAAGCGGTTGGAATTTTATTTATTAATCCGACAAACTTTTCTTTTTTTTTCTTTTTTTTTTTTTTTTTTGGTCGTATTAATAATTAAAAATCTATCAGTGCAACATGTCGTTTTCAAATTTCTGGCCTAGTGAATTGCGTCATGGTGCTCTTTTTCTCACAGACTGTGCCCAACTGACCCTACTATACTGTGCAGTCAATAAAGTCAAAAACAAACAACGCGCATGCGAAAAATTAAAAATATAAAATGGCGACAATTTACCCATCGCCCCCTCTACATACATACATACATACATACATACATACATACATACATACATACATAAATGCCTGAGTTTGAAATAAGACGTTGGAATAATGCGTTTCCTTCCTAATAAATCTCTGGAGGATAAATTGATAAAGTTGGAGAGAAGAAAGAAAAAAAGGCAAAAAAAAAAAAAAAGGAAATATGAACTCATCAACAGATTAATTTCTGTCAAATTCATTGCCTGTGCATACTACCCCCAAAACCCGTCGATTGGTCCTGGGGTCTGTTTGGGGGACCTGAGCAATGCTTTGTGACCCACGTTATCTTTTCAACATTTGCTTTTTTTCTACCTACATTTATATATCTTACAAATTAAAGCCTAACTGACTATTCAAGGATGAACAAAATTGTTACCGACTTTGACGTTATTCTGGGGTCTTCTTTTTTTCTTTTTTTCAAATCCGTGAATTTTGTTAAGTCTCGAAAAAAGAGCGATACAAAAATTCACTGTTTATCATCTATAAAGTTGAATGTGTTCAAATTGTTCAACTTTTTAACAAGAAAATCTTAAGTTGATGTTAAAAACTGCCGCGAAACATTGTTGATTTACTTTAAGATGGAATGAACTATTATGACATATCTCTATAAAGTTAACGAAAATAGTCCGAATAATGTAAAAAGTGTACATAATACCTCATCTCAGAAATATAGAAAGATACTGAGGGGCCGAAATGTTGTAATCAATATGGTGACAAAGATAAGGATAATAGTCCGAAAAATGTAAATAGTTTACATAATACCTCATCTCAGAAATATAGACAGATACTGAAAGGCCGAAACGTTGTAATAAATATGGTGACAAAGATGAGGACAATAGTCCGAATAATGTAAATAGTGTACGTAATACCTCATCTCAGAAATATAGAAAGATACTGAAAGGCCGAAACGTTGTAATAAATATGGTGACAAAGATGAGGACAATAGTCCAAATAATGTAAATAGTGTACATAATACCTCATCTCAGAAATATAGACAGATACTGAAAGGCCGAAACGTTGTAATAAATATGGCGACAAAGATGAGGACAATAGTCCGAATAATGTAAATAATGTACATAATACCTCATTTCAGAAATATAGACAGATGATGAAAGGCCGAAACGTTGTAATAAATATTGCGACAAAGATGAGGACAATAGTCCGAATAATATAAATAGTGTACATAATACCTCATCTCAGAAATATAGACAGATACTGAAAGGCGGAAACGTTGTAATAAATATGGTGACAAAGATGAGGACAATAGTCCGAATAATGTAAATAGTGTACGTAATACCTCATCTCAGAAATATAGAAAGATACTGAAAGGCCGAAACATTGTAATAAATATGGTGACAAAGATGAGGACAATAGTCCGAATAATGTAAAATAATGTACATAATACCTCATCTCAGAAATATAAACAGATACTGAGGGGCCGAAATGTTGTAATCAATATGGTGACAAAGATGAGGACAATAGTCCGAAAAATGTAAATAGTGTACATAATACATCATCTCAAAAATATAGACACATATAAAAATTGTACTGTTATCATACAAAAAAAAAAAAAAAACAATCAACACAAAAAAATCACTTTTAAAAAAAATTGCCAGTAATGGAAACTTGGGAATCCAAAATTTCAGGATTTCTGGCCCAGATCCGACCTGGAATGTTTTCAATTTGCCTGATTCCAAATTGGTATATATTCGACTACGGCGTCAATGTTGAAAAAGTGTGACACACTGAGATTTCTATTTATTTATATGGATCTTTTAGGACAAGTCTCTGATTTTTCTAGTTTAATTGTTCACCTATATTGCATACGATCCATAATTGTACATAATTAGGTTGCAATAAAAATTTGTATTTTATATGGATACTAGCTTATGAAAAGTGAGATATAGTAGGTGGGAAGAGGGGGCTTATAATGGATTAGGAAGCATGAGGACCTTGCACCGGCCCTGTCTACTTTATTATCTCGACAATTATTTCACTCTGTTTCTGTCTATTGGTATGTATTAGGTTGGTGCAAAAATAATGTCGTTTTCTCACATAGTAACATATGTGAGAAAACGACATTATTTTTGCACCAACCTAATATATATATATATCCATGCCTTATATATCATATCATTCTGTTCATGTCTTTTCCAATCTATTCATGGCTATCGATCTCAGTTTATACATACTTGCACCTCCAAAACAGAACCTGGCAGCTGATATCACCCCTGGCTTCGCTTTAACAGCTCAGCTGGGTAAAAAATAAAACAGTGGCTGGTCACATTCAATGCCTCAAAAACCTAAACGGGAAACGTTCCATCATCATTGAGCTGACACTGAATATTCGCCTTTTCTCTCAGACAGGCTCTGAGACTCCTTTGCCTATTAGGACATAAGCTCAATCCAGACCTCAAGTGAAACTTGTACATCCGATCCACGCTTAAAGATGGTTGGTTCCCTGTACCGCTCCAGTAAGTACCTGACTCCACTCTCTATCCTCTACCTTTACAAGAGCTAGGTCAGTCCGAAAAATGGAGTACGACTGCCAATTCTGGGCATGAGCGACCCAGTCTACACATTCCAGTCTCGATAGAGTCCAAAAGCGCCCGCGCGACCTTATGGTGATCAATTATTTTACACTCTACAACCCCTTGCTCACATACGAGACGTCGCGAGCCAATCGCTGATCTATCGCTATTTCCATGGGAAGTGTTCAGACGAACTACATTCTTTAGTTCCATAATTTCTAATCATCACGGCTAAGACCCACCATTCCACGCACATTGTAACGATCCACCCTCACTTGTACACAGCTGATTGGTTAGATATTTCTGACACGAGTTTGACACCATAAGAGAAGAAGTTAGATTGTTTATGCGAAGATGTCGGACAGATAATAGTTGACCCTAAACTTGAAAAGGTTAAGATCATAGTAATCGGGAATCTCTTAAATAATAACTTCTTGGGAAGCTGTCTCAGTGGCATTTTATTATTACCAATGGATAATGAAGGGAATCGGTCAACCTTCTGTATGTGGTATAGTGGGTTCGAGTTGTGAAGGATAACGAGCAGTATTTGGAGAATATTATACAGGGTGTTTCAAAAAGAATACGCCAAAATCATTGTAGTAGACTCAATCAGTGGTTATTTGATAGAGTAGTTATCAAAGTTTGATTGGGTGTCGTTAGTATAACTTCCGGTGCAGCTGAATTGTGGGAAGATCAATCAAAATCGCGATTCCTCATCAGAAGGCGTTTTGCGTGCTTGAGTTCGCGAAACAAACGCCATTGTCACGGTGCATGCAGATTCGAATGACTTCATTTTTCAGCAAGATGGAGCACCACCCCATTGGCATCTCGGGGTTAGAGCTTATCTGAATGAAAACGTGCCTCAGAGATGGATTGGGAGGAGAGGTGCTAAAGACCTTGCTCTCTGTGCTTGGCCTGCCAGATCCCCGCACCTCACTGTGTGTGTGACTTTTTCTTGTGGGGGTATGTTAAAGACCAAGTTTATGTTCCAGCACTTCCAGCAAGTATCGACGACTTGAAAGATCGAATAACAGCTGCAATCAACACGGTGGACCGTGGCATGCGTGTTTGGGAGGAATTCTCATATCGGCTTGATGTTGTCCACGCTGCCGGTGGTGGCCACATTGAGCACTTATAAAACATGAAATGAAACTTGAATGTATATACAACACATGTGTTCATGCTTGAGGTTTGTAATTTTTTTCGTTATTGACACATCACGTGATGATTTTGGCGTATTCTTTTTGAAACACCCTGTATATCAAACTGATAGTAGGCAATAAAATTATAAAATGAAAAAAAAAAATCCTGTATGACGTGTTTCGTCCTTCAGAAGGTCTACTTCAGGCTAAATGATGGAATAAAGCGAAAATATATTGCCAGAAAACTGGAGAAGTTTGTGGAATAGAAAGATGATAGTAGTGCCAGTTGTTATCGAAGCTCTGAACTCTTAAAAAGGTTGAATGAAGAAACAATTAAGGAAAGAGCTGGAGGCATCAAACAACTACTTTATTGAAAACTGCTATAATACTGACAGAAGATATAGATATAGCTAAAAAACTGAAAAAAAAACAATTGGGATGCATGGAGTTCACATCTGTATCCATCATTGTTGGCGTGCTTGGAACAGTTCTGAAGAACTTTGAAAATTATTTAGAACTGAAGATCCGATAAAAAAATGCTAAACATTTTCGAAAAAACTTTTTTCTTAAATCAAAAATTTTATGCTGCTGGGATGTCCTTTTTTTAAAAAAAAAATATTAGATTGGTGCAAAATTAATGACGTAATAATGTCGTTTTTTGACGTTAAAAATACGTCAAAAAACGACATTATTACGTCATTATTTTTGCACCAACCTAATATATATATATATATATATATATATATATATATATATATATATATATATATTATTGTTGAGCCAATACAAGGCTAAAGGGTCACTCGAGGTAGAGTGCTACAGAATGAGGTTGTTGTAAAGCCGCAAACAGAGAAAGTAAGAAATGTATATTATGAGGATATGTGGCATAGATAACGGTTGATCCTAGACTTGAAAAGTTTAAAACCATCGTGGAATCAGCGGAGTCTGTTCCACAAAGTAACCTCTTGAAAAGTAGCGGTCACTTCATTATTACCAATGGAATATAAAGAAATCTTGTGTATATGGCACAGTCGGTTCGAGCTGTGAAGGATAACGAGCAGTATTTCGAGAATATGATACATTATCTGTATCAAAGTGATATGACAAAATGGAAAATATCCTATATGGCACTTTTCGGGTTTCAGGTTTAATATTTTTAATATATAAAATTTTATTGAAGGAATCATGTATATGTAGCACAAGAGAAAGATATACAAATAAATGTCGAAAGGAATATATCACAAAATAAAGTTTGAAGTGGGAATCCCCATGTATACATGAGACTAAAAACCCAAATTAGTTCAAACCCCTCAGTATTTACTCCAGTAAATGATTCAGATGACTAGGATTGATCGCAAAATTATTTTTTTTAAATCATTTCACCTCAGGCAAAGCAATTATGTCACTATGGCGAAATGGAGTTACTATGAGTGAAAAGGAATGAGAAGACTTTAGTGAGGAGAAAGGACAATAAAAGAACAGTTTCAGGAAGGCAGAATATGGCGATAATGCCACTAAGACGCAAGGGGTTGCTGGGAGTGAAAGTGAATGAGAAAACTTTAGTGAGAAGAAAGGACAATAAAAGAACAGTTTCAGGATACAGAAGATGGCGATAATGTCACTATGGCGAAATGGTGTTACTGGGAGCGAAAAAGATTGAGAGGACTTTAGTGAGAAAAGACAATAAAAGAACAGGTTTCAGAAAGACAGAAGATGGCGATAATGTCACTAAGACGCAAGGAAGTTACTGTCAATGAAAGAGCATGAGATGAATTTTGTGAGGAGAAAGGACAATAAAAGAACAGGGAAAAGGCAATAATAACGATGATAATAATTCTTAACAAGTATGTTAAGTGAAAGTTTGTAAAAAGATCCCGGTACTACACAAATGACTGAAAACAACAAATATGAATGAGAAATGGGACGAGCCGCTGGGAAACGTGCATATGAGATTATGAAATTCAAGAAAATAATGCAAACCAGGCTAGGAAATAAGATCTACACAATTTCCTGAGTTTTGTAGTTCTTATTAAATTGTGTCTTATTAAATTTTGTTAAAATCCAGAAACCCAGAAACGGATATGCAATGTAATTGGCCCTGATCTGGCATCTCGTCTGCATCGCTCTCACATAGACGTGACGTTGCTTCCCTTTGTCTTTTTTGCAAATACTTTCACGGTAACTGCTCCGATGAGCTGCTTTCGCTGGTTCCCAGACTTCATGAATTTAAGCGTTCAACTAGGCTGATATCTCGCTCTCACCCTTTCACTGTCGAAACTGTTAAATGTAGCCGTCACTCCTACTCCAATAGCTTCATGCCTCGCCCCACTCGCCTGTGGGACTCTATCCCTCCTTCCTGTATCCCTGATAGCTATAATCTCCAACTATTCAAATGTAATGTCATTCGATGTCTCCAGATTCCCTGATCTATCCCCTATCCTTCTCTTCATCCTTTCCTCTATCACTCCTATTTGCCCTCGCTCCAACTCTCTGTAACCCTTTGCATGCTAGTGGCTTCCCGCCTTGCTTGGGGTAAAACGCTTAAAAAATATACTTACAATCAAGTCTCCTTCTGATGGATGTAATCTCTATAAAACAAGTGAACATATATATTCACACAACAGCTACTGCAGCAACAACTGTGGTGGCCCCCAACAAAGCTACACCCAGGCTTTTTTTTCAAAGAACGCAGATGGGTTTATAAAATCTTAAATATGAGTATAAATATTACCTTGGTGCAAAAAATAATGTCGTTTTTTGACGTTCAACTTCAAAAGAAAAACGACATTATTTTTGCACCAACCTAATAATAATAAGGATATTAGAAACATGCTCTGGTGAGGTCTGGCACCAAGTAACCATCATACACAGTGTCACTTTGGATGAATTAGATTTCCAGGGCTCTGAGAATATGCCATGATGCCGCCAAAATAATCTTGTCTGTCATACAACACCCAGTTCTTCATAATGACCAAGACGGTTGAATCCGCAACCCCCCCCCCACCGCTTCATAAAGGAAACCACCGTTTGATCCAGTGTCCTATTTTTTCGAACACTTGGTAGTGGATGCTGATGTTTTTGTTCAAGATATATACTCGACTCTCCCGTCGAATTCGACGCATGAGGGTCAAGCAGATCAGTTCCTAGGAAACTGACAGCCCGACAACAGCACATGAGATTTGATTATAGTGGTGAAGGTTTCGTGCAGGGCCATCCACACTTTTTGAAGGGCCAAATACAGAGACCTGGTGCACTACGTTCCCAAACGACCCTCCGCAGGTTTTGAATTCAGAGTTGTCCTTCTCCTAGACCAGTTGCCATCCAAGGCTATAGAACCCAGTCTGTCCTGCTAATTACTCATAGCTGGAGGGAGAAGAAGAGAATTCACACCTTTCCTAAGGGTATTAGCACGTAAGTGAATATAATGGATTCGACTGGAATTCGAACTCGTGTCACCAATTACTCAATTAAAATAATAAGAAAGAACAGTAAGACTTATAATCCAGTGTTCTTTGCAATTATTTTTTATTTAAAAACATAGTGCTCGATAGAAACAGTAGAGCAAAATATTATAATTATTTTCATTTTAAAAACGAGATTCCATCGCGACACAGAAAATGTCCATGTTTCAAAACAGAAACTAAATTGATAAATTTAATTATAAAAATTAAACTTAAAATCCATAGTCCCGTTCCATTGTCAAGCGATGTTAGTAATGAACTTTCAAAGAAATTTACTTAATTTATAAGCACAGACAATATTGATATTCTGAGTGATATTATAAGGTTAAGGGAAATTTATTTTAATTTAGGGGTGGTTGGATTTTCATTTCCCTAAACATCTTATGTATCCAATATATGTTACTTACAAAGTAAGGTTAAGTTTAGTGAGGTGGGGGTGCCTTGCTAGCAAACGTATACTTCCGTTATTCAGTGAGGGTTTCTGGACTAAACAAAACTTTGGCATTTTCATTCATCCGCTTAAATCATATTTTTATACACAAAGATTTTCTAAAACGTCATTTAAATATGTGCAAGGCAATTTCAATTTTATTTATGAAATTTTATTCGTATAGAGTTATATATATTTTGTGATGTTAGACGCTGACTCATTGTAACTACCGTTCGGTCGACGAATGCTTGCAGACGAGATTTTGTAAATGCAGATACTGGTAGTAGTAATGTAATACTTAAACTAATAACACCTATTCAAATAGTAATCGCTGAATAGTAATTCATAAAATGATCAGTATAGAGAAATAGTATAGTGGATAGTATAGGGAATAATAATCACTTAGACGTCACGCTAATTCCCACTCATATGTTTCCTTTACGAACCACGTGATCTACTTATTTAATAATAGAATAGTCCGTGCTTGTTCACTGGTGACCTGTGTTCAAAATACGGTGTCGGCAACGACACTTTATTACTATACAACAATATATATATATATATATATATATATATATATATATATATATATATATATATATAATTATTTATTTAAAAATTATAACATGAATATGTTATAAAATCACTACAAAAAATAGCCATTTTGTTTCAACACCTTCGGATAAGACACCGGAGTTGTTGAAAGAAAATGGCTATTTTTGTAGTAATTTTATAACATATTTATGTTATAATTTTTAAATAAATAATTATATCTGCTCTACTCTGTATTGAGCACTCTTTTAAGAATAGTAATTGTTGGTTATTGGAATTTATTCCGTATACACCAATCCTATACTTGTATATATATATATATATATATATATATATATATATATATATATATATATAGGTATGTATGTAGGTATGTATATTTTACGAGACTGAGAGAATTGTAACTCAGAAAAAGTATCACACAGACGACAACAATTTCAAACTCAGCAAAAAAAAAAAAAATTGAGAAGTGTGGAGGCTTGCTATCATTTGATCTCCAAAGTTCGTAAGTCATCTCTCCATGAAATACAATCTGGCCGCCATTTTATGACTTATCCTATTCCAAGCCAAGCTGAGTAAATATGAAAGGCCTTGGCTCTTGATTGAAATAATTATGCAGTTGCTATAGGTGGAAATAAAATCAGTGTTTGATCTTAAGTAAAAAGCCAAGATCTTGAACGCTGATTTTCAAAGAAAACGTGTCCATCCCAGCTGAGAAAATGACGCAAAACAATCTTCTCCCGCATGTGCAATCTTAAGCTAACCTGAGTAAATATAAAATGCCTTTGTTTTGGCTGTAATAATTATGCAATTGCTGTAAATGGAAGAGGTCAGTGATTAATCTGAAGTAAAATAGGGAGGGGGTGAATGCTACTTTTCAAAGTATGTACATGTTCATTTGAAAGATTGACGCAGCATAATCTTCCTCGTCCATTTCATGTGTAATATCAAGTTAAGATGATACAATATTAACGTTTATTGTTTTTATTGGAATAATTATTTCCAATGGGCGGAAGATAGCAGTGTTTGATTTTTAGTTTAAAAGCTCAATTTCATAGCAAACTGGCCCTCCCCACTAAGAAGTTTGACGCAAAAACAAAATCTTCCTTCTACATGTGGAATCCCAAATTAAGCTTAATAAAAACATGTTTCTGTTGAAACAATTATGCATCTTTTGCGACACATAACGAGGAAAGAGGGCTTGGAGAATTTAACTCTCTCAGGACATATTAAAGTCAAGAGGGAATATGGGAAACAGAGAATAATCGAACAAACAATCCCCTGTAAATAGATACAGAATAGGGAGTGGAAAGAATAGTAAAAAAATCAACACTCCTAAGAAATACCGAGGACAAGAAGTTGTGGAGAGCCATGATCATCCAGATCCTGAACGTAAACAGTACAGAAAAGAAGATCGGTTAAGGAGACCGGTGTTTTATCTCAGGTGTAAAAAAAAAAATGGGTGGAATACTGATTTTTAAAACCAAGCAAAAAATTGGAGCAACATAATCTTCCTCCTCCGTGCCGTAAGTATTCTCAGGTTAAAATAGGAAAATATCAAAAACTAGTGTTTTGATTAAAATAATTATTTCCAATACGTGGAATAGCTAGTTTAAAAGTCAGAATTATAACCTTGAAGATTGGCGCAACACAATCTTCTTCCCCAATCCAAGAAAAATAATTAGAAGTTCATTGCCTTTTCACATTGGATTTATTTAACTTTTACAGCAAGGCAATCCTAAGAAAACTAGAAGTCCTACCAGGATTTAGAATTGTTGGGCGTAATCTTAACATAGAATAAGCAGATGAAACTGTTAGTGGCAATCTCGAAACGAAAACTGCATGATCGTACAAAACTGCCTGATCGTACAATGGCCGAAACGTTGTGAATATGGCAATGAAGATCAGGATAACAGTCCGAATAATGTAAATAATGTAAGTAACACTTAAAATCTGTATTTTTGAGATGAGTATTGTAACTATTTACACCATTCGGATTGTTCTCATCTTTATTGCCATATTCACGACGTTTAAGCTGTTGTTCGATCCAGCCTTTTTCCAACTGATATGCATTGGAATTTCGATTTGAACTGTTTATTTAGTTAACGGGGGTAGGTTGTAGAGATATAGGCAAAAAATAGGATTTTGTGTGCTGATTTTCAAAACAAGAATGCCTTACCGATTTGGAAGATTAATGCAACACATCCTATCCTCTTTGTCACGCGCGGTTTTAAAATGGACAGATCTACTTTTTTTTTATTAGAATAAATGTATATTTTAAATATTGGGAAAAGACCAGTGTTTGATTATAAGTTAAAGAATTGCGTAAGATAATCCTCTTCCCTAATCACTTCAGTTACCTACCCACCATAAGATAAGTTCCATATCCCTTTTCTATAAATATTTTCATATTAATTGTTCTGATGAGCTTTCCTCTTTCGTACTAAAACTTTATGAATTTAAGTGAAGTACTAGATTACAGTAAGGTCTCGTCATTTTCAGTTTAAATGGATAGATGTAACCGTAAGTTGTATGTTAACATTTTCTTCTTCTGTATTTCAAGCTTGTGTACCCCTTGTTATTTTTTGTTTTCTTAATTCGTATTATTTTATTCTTCTCTTTAATAATGTTTCTTTTCTCTCATTTTTTCACACTCAGTAATCCCTTGCGTCTTAGTAGCTTTATTGCCTTACTTGGAGTGAAATCATTAAAACAGATCATATCTCATACCGCATTAAGGTAGTTGTTTTAAAGAACATGACTGAAAGAAAATGAATAAAAACGTGAAGTTCGTAAAAGAAAAGAAACAGCTACCAAATAAATGCTCGTAAATGTTGTTTATCAGTTTTGGGAAGGTTAAGTGACGCCGTCCGATGATTATATGCCAAAAGGGTTTCTTTCCTTCGATCTTAACTTCCAACACCGAAACATCTTTATCTCATTAGGGCGACCCTATCTCTGACACTACTCCGAAGCCAATAACAGCGTTTAGGCAATGAATGTTTCACGAGAGGGCAATCAAAAACCTGCCCTCTGATAGCACTTTGGTTGCTACTTTAGTAATCTAACTCTGGTCTTTGTTTTGGGCGACTGTGTATTTAAATGCTCTGTTTTATTAGGTGAAGGTACTTCAGAGAGGGCGATAGGTCAGGTCAAAGAAGATAAAAGCAGAAGATTTGGCCAACCCCTCTTACGCTTTCACCTAACACCAAGACACAGAATTCTTTCATGCTTTGGCTTCTTGGACTGCTGGTGGTGCCTTTGTTTGGCAATAATCCGATGTAACCAGAAATAGTTTCCTTCAAGACAATATTACAAATTCTACAATATTAATAATAATTTTAATAATTTTACATTTCAATAATTTTATAGAATAATTTTAATAATTTTACATAATATTAATTTCAGTAATAATATTTACTAATAATATTTAATAATTTTTATTTTTATTTAATTTAATTTAATTTTAATTTAATTTAATTTATTTATATTTAATAATATTTGATAATATTCAATAATAATTTTTAATTCAATAACAATAATTTTACGATAATTTCAACAATTTTACAATATTAAAAATATGCAATAGTAATAACATTTAATTTCAGAAATTTACAATATTGATAAAACTATTGGTTTGGTTTGGTTTGTTTTACGGCATACCAACTTTAATAGGTTAAGTAATGCCGATTTTTATTGCTGGTAATAACTTTTTGCCGAAAATGTATTGCTGGTATTTTTTCCTTCAAAAATATATTGTTGGCAATATTTTTTTTACAAAAAAGTATTGCTGTATTAAAACCTATTTTTACACTTTCATTGTTTTGACCCCAGCTGGTGGGAGGGGTCAACTATTTACCCAAAGCTGGACCCGAAAAAGTCCTACCAGCTCGGGTCAGGGTGGACATGAGAACACCAACAATTAAGAGGTGGTTTCACGTTCCTTAAAACTTCCTGATCAGAGGCACTGCTGTTGGACGTAGTTTATCGTCTTACTCAGGACGCTGATGTAGTTTATTATCTGACCCAGTACGCTAAAAATATTGTCTTACTAATATATATATATATATATATATATATATATATATATATATATATATATATATATATATATAGTGCATTCGTAATTACACGTGTACATACACACACACACAAATATTTTATGTATGTATACTGCATATGAACCGTATGTATTACCTCACACTCTTACTCACATAGAGTCACTAGAAAAAATAACTGTTAATAACTTATTTTTGTATTGCCCCCTTAAAAATCAAATTGTTCCCTGTGGTGGGAGCGTCCCACTTTGGGAACCACGACCCTAGACACGCCCACTGCTGTTACAGCTGCAGTACATGTGTTTCTTCTAAAAGGTTACGGAACTTGTGATTATATTCTTGATATACAGATGCATTCAAAGCATTATTTTTTGTTGGTGATATCGCCTCGTTCCAGCCGCTCTTCTCTACGGCCTTCTTTCTGTTTAATTTCTGATACGAAGCGTTCTTGCTTTTATATACTGATTAGCTTTTGGTTATATTTTTTAAAAAAAGAATTACGTTGATGAAAAAGTGCTCAGGACCAACTTTTATACGATGTGATGGAAATCTTAGAAGCGTCGCTGAATTTTACTCAGAGTTTTATGGCAATCACTCTACTAAAACACGTTGTTTATGGTCTATAGAAAAAAATCAGAAGTTTGTGAACTAGGTTCTCCATTAACTTACGGCTCTTATGAAAGGTATAGATCTATCTCCTATCTCTTTAACTATAGCCTAATTCTATAGACTGGGCTCTTTCGTTTTGAACAGCAACCTGCCTACTTCACTATCTTTCCTAAAAAGGCATCTCAATTCAGAAATAATAAAGAAAACAATTCCATGGTGAGTCATTAAAGTCATGCCATTATTTTTGTACAAATGCCCTCGGAAAGGGATAACTACCTCTCTTCATTCAGCTATGGGTTAAATAGAAAGGTAGACTGGGTTACGTAGCTTTGGATGGCAACCATTCTACGAGAATGAAACCGTGGAGAAGGCCACAGGAAACCTCTCCACTATCTTTACCAAGAAAGTATGGTAATTCGAATACAATAAAGTGGAGGAATATGTGGAGAGTCATAATTATCTACGCCTTAAACGGACATTAAACAAAAGAATAATCTATGAAGAAAATCAAAGAGACAGCTGGTAGCTAGGTATTTACTCTGTCTCCCCACTAAGACGAGTTGTGACACAATATCTTTTTTTTAAGGTGAGCAACCCGAGCGCGTACACCCGGACCAGGAACAAAAATTGCCCGCAGCCCCCGCTTCGGTGTGAGCACTGATCCCTCTCTCTGGTGCAATGAGGGAACACGGCCTTCGGCAGCTGTTCCCCAATGCTGGGCACCTCTCAGTATAATTTTTCTCAGTTGAGACTCTGTCCTTTGACGGAGTCGCCCCTGAATGCACTCTGACAAAGGACAGAGACGCAACTGAGTGATGATAAATAGAGCGTTACAAACTTCTCGAGAGGAAGTAGCTAAGGTAGCTGGTAGCTATCCCTAGAACGGAGTTCCCAGAATGCTTCCACGAATGGAAACGACTCTGGATGGAGTGTGTGGCTTCAGAAGAGGACTATTCTGAAGGAGATTAAATGTTGAATTGATATGTGTTATAGTTTTCTTTTGTAGTATCCGTTCCAATTCTTTTTTATCAGACCTCGTACATAACAGACAGACAACATTCGTATTGGTCTATGTACTGTGGCGAGGATACCTATTAAGATAATGTCTTTCCTGATTTTCTTTTCCTACCACTGACAATCTGAAGCGTATCTTATGGGCAAGATAATCTTTTTCTCGTTCGACGACCATATCTACACTCTAAGATGCCGTGACCGGTGACTTGTATTACGGACCAACACCCACCCAAGCATCATCGTAGACCCATAATCTAAACCCCCAAATTTCCTTTATCGTCTTACACTAACACACTCCAGCCTCATTAAACATTCTCAAGATTTACGAAAAACAAAACAAGAAACGGATAATTTCCAAAGCAATAACAAAAACATGTCCCTACGTGACAATTTTTTTTTCATTTTCTTTCAATATTCCGATGTTTACTCGTACTGGGCAGGAAACAATTTTTGGTAATAAATTTCCATCCAGTACAAAAGCTTAAGAGCCACTCAGGGTAGAGGTCTACTAAATGAGGTTGTTGTAAGGGGTAAAATGAGAAAGAAAGCTTATGAGGATATGTAAGATAGAAAACGGCTGACGAGTATTAAGAATCTAGTGCTCGGAAAGGCATTTTTTAGAGAGACTCTTCCAGAAAATAGCAGTTTCGTGAAGAAACTAAGCAGAACTTCCTCCTTACAAATGCTACATTTCTAAGCGTAGCTTAGATGTGACATGAAGCTGAAAACATGGGGTACCCGGTGAGGATCGAGAGAAGCTAAATATCTAGCTAATATGTAGGAAGTGATTTAACAGGGGACGAAAACTGACACTAAAATCAGAAGATGCATTGAAAGAGCCAAAGATGCTCTTCAAAAGCTAAGCAAAGTATTAAGAAACAAAAAAATATCATTAGAAACAAAAAGAGCACTGAAAATGCTATATAATATCGGTCCACCTCTATGGCAGTGAATGCTGGACAATCTCTTCACGGATTAAGTTTGGTTCGGTTTGGTTTGGTTTGTTTTACGGTATATCAACCTCAGCGGGTTATTTAATGCGGACAAGATTTATTTTGTTGGTAATATTTTGTTTTTATCCAAAATCTATTTCTGGTAATATTTTTCTTTCAAAAGAATATTGCAGTTAATAGTTCTTTGTTTTTTTTTTATACAAAAATTTATTGCTGGTAATAATTTTTTACGAAGTATTTATGGTATTAAAACCTATATTTACACTTTCATAGTGTTTTTACCACAGTTTCGGGGTTAACTATTTGCCTATATCTGGGACCCTAACAGGTGCTACCACCCCATGTCAGGGTGGACCTGGGAACAGCAGCAATTAAGAGGTGGTTCCATGCTCCTGAAAACCTCCTGATCAGAGACCTTGCTGTTGGACGTAGTTTATCGTCATACCCAGGACGCGGATGCAATTTATATTCATACCCAGGACGGCTTGACAGATTATGGAGAGATTTGAAGCTTGAGAAACGTGGTTCTACAGAAGGATTCTGAGAATAGCATGGACCGAACATGTGAGAAATAGTGAAGTTTTAAAAAGATTCGTCTCCAGATGTGCTGATCAAACTCTCTGCCTCCGGGCAGAGAGGATCCACAGAAGAGGCCATGTTGAAGGGCAGGGTCTCGTCTCGGGAAACAGCTACCCGACCCCTTTTTATACTGGGTTTACGGGGAATTTTTGTCCTAGCTTATGGGCACGGATACCCCACATTAAATGCGGCCTTGTGCCACATCTAACCTCGTTAGCGGTTGGTAGATATCCTGCAGTTGGAGATTCGTCTCCAGCTATGCTAGTCAAAATATCTGCCTCCGGGTAGGGAGGATCCCCAGATGAGACTATGTCGAAGGGCAGTGTCGCGTCTCGGGAAACAGCTACCTGAACCCCGTTTTATACCGGGTCTACGATTAAATTTTGACCAAGCGTACGGACTCGGATACCCCACATTAAATTCAGCCTTGTGCCATATTAGACCGCGTGGAGAGGTTGGTAGATATCCTGCAGATTCATGGAATTCACTTGACCCACTTCTAGCATTTGACGACTTTATCTATGCGCCGCCGGCGAATCTTATATGTGTTGTTCTTGTCCTAAGTATTTATTACCAACATTCGTGTGATTATTCTATTCAGTAACCTTCCCTAGGTTACAACACTTCGCTTTTATTTCGGAAAGGTAAGAAAACCATCTCTTCTCCTCAATCCACCAGTTATTACAGTAGACTAGGCTCTTTAACCATGGTTGTCCAACAAGTTTACGACAAGAATTACTTTGAATTAATCCCCCACCTACCAACGTACCATGAAATGTGACACTCACGTTATACAGTTAGGTAGGTTTTTGCCTGTCGTAATCTTTGATCACTATACATATAGACATTTATCGGGGGTGTAGTGGTTAGCAACTTGTCTCGCTTACGATTGAGTAATGAGTTCGATCCTCGCTGGGTGCCCCACACTTTCGCCTTGGTGCCATATCTAAGCTACGTTTAGAAAATCATTGCAGGGCTCTTCAACGTGGTGTAACGGCTAGGAAACCTATTTCGCTAGGTCAATTACCAGTAGTGAGTTCGATCCTCACTGTGTCCAAAAACGTTGTGCCTTGTGCCACATCTGACTTACTCTGAGAAAATCATCATATAAATGTTTATTATTTACTAGCAGTGTTACTTGGCGTTGCCCGGGTGTACATAGCTTCAATTGTATAACTACACTGTATACACGCACCCACTTCTCCAGAAATGTCTGCATGCATAATCCGTTAGCATACTAAGCTACTCCCCACTAATCTTTTTTACTGTATGTACTTCGCAAGTGTTTGGTTGTTTTTAATAAAGGAATTCCATCGATAAAACCTTCTTGTGTGGTCGTTGCTCGGGTTTAAATTGTTTCAATGTTTTAGATATTCAGTAAATTTCCTATGACCGTAATAACTATCAAATAGTATGGCATTGTTCACAAATCTAATAATCAGATAAAAACAGGAATGTTTCAACTGCAAGTGCAAATGCACGGACACTCCTCCTCCTTCTTTACACGTTGACTGTAAAGCTGGGTTTAATAAGAGGTTCTTCGGGAATTTTTCCCTTTTAACGCTTCAATAATCCTTCTCAAACAATCTTTGCATCAAAAGTTGTTCCAATTCCAATTTAGGATGGAATCATATGAAGAAATTATTGACTAAATGGCAAAAGCCTATTTTGGACCTCGTTTGTCGCAGATTTCGTCCCCTGAACTGAAATAATCTAAACCAAACATTTGCACAAGACAATGTGTGTGTGATATGTAATTTACATGGCAAATTTGGAAAGCATCGAATGAAAAACCAGGGAGCTATGGCCTAAAAATTGGCTTTTTGAACAGTTTTCCATGTTTTTTCGTTATACTCGAGGAAGCAAGCAAGACCACCCTACCTTCTTTCTCGGCTGATAGCAAATTTTTGCGACATGTTCGAAAAAAATCGTATATAAAAAGGAGGTTATTCTAGTTTTCACAGATTTTTTGCAATGTTTTATGTGAAGCCAATGTTGCAGGGAAACAATCAAGCACTCTTTATAAACCTCGTAATAAGGACATCAGCTCATCCAGTAAAAATTTTGTTCGGGGTTAACTTTGCCTTGGTCTTTTCAAAAGTCGTACCCATCTTCATTTTTATCAATTTTTCTGTCAAACCTGGGGGTTGGGGGCCTGGAGATTGGAATGTTGGTCTTGACTTAAATTAAAAAAATTGCAACATGTGTGTACAATTTTATTGAAATCGACCGAGAAATATGGACGTGCATAAATAGCATACTCATACACAGACACACGCAGACAGACATACAGACATCTTCTATTTTATAGATATAGATTAAATTAAGGTAAAATTTATTGGACGAAATTGAAGGCGGTAAAACTAAATGTTTTTCAATATCTGTCAATATCTCTGAGATAAGGTGTTATGATTACTTACATTGTTTACATTATTCAGGTTATTATCATTGCCATATTCACAACGTTTCGGCCGCTGTACGCTCCGGCCTTCTTCTGGTGTTGGGAATTTCGAACCGAAACATTTACTTAATTTTTTTCCCCGAAAAGTGCTTCAAAACCAAAACAAGTTTGTCTCTGATTGTCTTTTCTCTCAATATTTCCAAGACATTTGCTTTCAGGACGAATGAAAATCTGTCGAATATGAAGGCGGTAGATGAAATTTCTATCTTTATTCTTTTTCAGTGGTTTGTTTTGCAGAGTGTGCTCTTTTACTCTCGATATCGAAATAACACCGTTTCTATTTACCAAAGTAGAAAACCTTTCACGCACTTCTTCGTTTATCCGATCAAACTGCTGTCAATAAACGCCTGCATCTTCAGTCCTTCCAGGTTCCATAGATCGCAATGAACGACACCTTATATAATTCCACCAGACATAAATCAAGGTATCTTGCAGATACAGAAAGTTATCCTGAACGGCCACTCGTCTAGATTCTTTCGTACTAATGCGGATGTCCCCCAGTGATCCATCTTTGGTCCTATTTTGTTTTTAATATTCATTAATAACCTTCCCGATGGTATCAGCTCTCAACTTGATGGCACAAGCATTTACTCCTCTTTCTATAGCAAGTCTAATCAGTTCGATAAGATCAAAATGGCAGCCGATGTTCAAAACTTCTGGGGCAAAAGATAGCTCGTTAAT
Organism: Acanthosepion lycidas; assembly: GCA_963932145.1. Classification (NCBI taxonomy): domain Eukaryota; kingdom Metazoa; phylum Mollusca; class Cephalopoda; order Sepiida; family Sepiidae; genus Acanthosepion; species Acanthosepion lycidas. Next base: position 128,668,520 of record OZ010580.1, on the reverse strand, counting down.
TTTAACGCCGCCCAAACTAAATTGTTCTCCATTAATCATTTGAGAGACTCTTATCTGCCTTCCATCACCATGGCTGATGCTAACCTCCTGGAGGGAGAGAGGCGTTGCGCTTTCTCAGGTTAACATTCTAGTCTGACATGAAGTAAAAAAAATCTATATTGAATCCATTGTTAGGTCAGCTGATAAAAAGTTAGTTCACTGTGTCGTCCGAGAATGTTTTTCTCTAGAATCTATCTTATATATCTAGAGCTCCTTGATAAAATCCAAACAAAAATCAGCAATATTATTAGTCCTGGTCTGGCGTCTCGTCTTCAGTCACTTTCAAACCGCCTCCCTCGGCCTTTTTGATAATTACTTTAATGGAAATTCATCGTATGGACTTTTCTTCACTATTGTGATTAAACGTTTTGAAGTTAAATGCAGTACTAGACTGGCGACAAGATCTCATCAATTTGCAGTTAACATGGCTAGATGCAACCGTAAATTCTATGCTAACAGTTTCTTTTTTCGCACTTCTCGCTTGTGGGAATCACTTTGGGCTCCATGCTTTCCAGCTAATTGTAATCTTGAAAAACTGAAATGTGAATCACTATCTACTGCCCTCCTAATTATTCTTCCATTTTCCCGTCCATTATTAATGTTTCTGTTCCTAATTCTTCTACACTTTGTAACCCCTTGTGTCTTAGCTGGTTTTACTGCACTGCATGGGGTGAACTCAATTAAAAAAACTTATGTTCTTATGTATTTTTTTTGCACTATTTTTTTTTATTTTGTGATATTTTTATTATTTTTTCTGTTGAAATGCAAAACCTATTTTTCATCACCTCTAACAATACGATGCTAAAATTCATAGTTAGTATTCCTGGTTAAAAAAAAAAAAATTGCAGATTAGGGAACTTTGAGTTCGATTCTCAAGCAAAAGCCCATGAAGAATCCAAATGTCATATTTCTTCATAGTTTTTCCCCCAATTCGCTTTAGACGTTGGTGGAAAGAAGAAAATGAAAGAATAAGATTTTGCACCAAACTCCTGGTGTTTTGACGTAAACCAAATACAAGAGCGTAGCTTAGATGTGGAACACATAGGAAAGTACAGGTGACACAGTGAAGATCGAACTCACTATTCAGTCGGAATTGATTCAGCGAACTGTCCGAACGACTTTCTAAACGTACCTAAGATTTGGCACAAGGCCGAAAGTGTGCAGCACCCAGCGAGGATCGAATTCACTACTCAATCGTAACAGATCTATTAGGGTGGTGCAAAAATAATATCGTTTTCTGACGTATTTTTTAACGTCAAAAAACGATATTATTTTTGCACCACCCTAATAGCATGACAAGCTTGCTATGAATTACACTAAAATGATATTCTAGGCGTAGCTTAGATGTGGCATAAGGCCGAAAGTCATGGGGCACCCAGTGAGGATCGAAGTCACTCTTCAGTTGTAATTGCGCTAATGAGACAAGTCCCGGTATAAACTGAAGAAACATTTTTAAATGCATCTGCTGCAGTACAACGCTTTGGGAATTCATACTGTAAGCAATGACAAATATGGCGTTTTTTTAAGTTATAATCCCCCATGAGGTTAAACTGTGAAAACCACTAATGATAGAAGAGATGATAAATTGTAGACGCATTTTCGTACCCTCCAACCATCGTTCTGCGTTAGTTGATCTATAGCGCTCCACAATTTCCTCTTCTTTGTGGCTCTTAATAATTTTTATCTTTTATCTCACCCAAACCCTTCTCAACCACCCATTTGCTCAAGTTCGCCAGATAGGTTGTGTGTTACTTTCGTCTTGCTCTCTTGCCTTCAATCTGTCCTGTGAATATCAAGTTATCCAAGCCCTCTTTCCTCATTATGTACTCTGGAAATTTCAACTGTCTCTTCTTGATGTTAAGCATAAGTGTCCTTTCTGTTACCATTCTCACTAGAACTTTTTGCTCATATGTTCAGTTCATGGTATTCTCAGCATCCATCTGTAGGACTACTTTTCTGTCACTTCAAGTCTCTTCGTCATCTGTGCGGAAATTGTCCAGCATTCACTGCCATAGTGAAGGACTGATATTACGTAACAATTCAGTACTCTTTTTTGTTTCTAATGATATTTTCTGTTTCTTTACTTGGCTTTTGGAAGACATCTTTCCCTATCCCAATACTCCTTTGTGAGTTTCCTTTGTGCTCCCATTTTCCTTAAAATGTTCTCGTTGCTCAACCAATAGTATTCTCATCATCTTTCTGAAGAACACTTTTTCTGTTGAGCTAAGTCTCTTTGTCTTCTGAGATGAGATTGTCCTGCATTCACTGCTATAGAGTAGGTCCAATATTATATAAAAAACCGGTACTCTTTTCCTTGTTTCTAACGGAATTTTCCTGTTTGTTAATACTTTGCTTAGTTTCTGGAAGGCATCTTTCCCCTTCTAATGAAAAAATTAGATATTACCGCAGCAGTTCAGTACTCTTTTCTTTGTTTCTCACGGAATTTTCCTATTTCTTAATACTTTGCTTAGCTTTTGGAAGGCGTCTTTCGCTATTTGATGTGCCTTGAGATTTCACAGTTTCAGTCGTCTGTTAAAAGATATTTAAATTTTCGTACTTGCTTGATTTCGTTGTTTTCAAATCGTATTGCTAATCTTGGTATGGTTTTCTCTCTCTCTCTATATATATATATATATCTATATATATATATATATATTATATATATATATATAAACATACCACTTCAAATGTTATTATTAGTGGATACCTGTATTTGAAATAGACACCGCAATTTTATTGTCATTCTTACTTTAAGCTACTGCGCATTCGAGAAGGTAGCCAAGCTGTAAAACACACCGCATCAAACGGTGTTTTCCCTTACAAAATGGGGGGGGGGGTGAAAGTTCGATTCCTAGCGTAGAGCACATTTTTTAATAATTTTTTTTCAATACGCAGGCTGATAGACGAAATGCACACTGTTGAAAGTAAAAATAGGGCGTCTGTTTTGAAATACAAGTATCCACTATAATAGCGTTTGAAGTAATAAAAATTGATATATATATATATATATATATATATATATATATATATATATATATATACGTGGTTACAGGCATTCGCTCGGTTTTTGATTAAGTAGGGATTACAGCACTTGTAAAATCTTACACCATAAGTTATAAATTCTACCAGGGTTATCTTATAACACTTTATTGAGCACCTCCGTGTTCTCAAGCCATAAAATTTCTCTCATTTCGATCAGATGAAACACACATGGGGTAACAAGCGTTCTTACTAGCAAAACGAGAAACGCAGCTCTCAAAACCTGGAAAAAGTCTTCCTTGTAAATACGATATGTCGCTCTTTCTATGTTTTATGACGGGGGTAAAGTTTTATGCGAAAGCACTGCTTTAAAACAGGGCCAAAAATTTGTTGGTTTTTTTAAATCGAATTTCCTTTTGGCTGAATCTAATTACAAAAACAATTCCGCACCTCTTATCGTGTGAAGATCTGTGATGCAATTATATATGAACGGCGTTTTTTTTTTGTTTATATATATATATATATATATATATATATATATATATATATATATATAGATTTATCAGTAAAAATTAATTATGGGCAAATGTGCTAAATATCAAGGATAGGGCGTGTGTAAATATACGTGGATACTGAGGTCAACCCCGAGTGACAACAGTGTGCTTTATGCGTGAACAAAGTAACTGTCAAAATAGGTATAAACTTCTACAGGGACGACGGTTATCATCATGCTGAGAAATTGCTTACAGACCAAAACAAAAAAGAGCAGACAAACCAGAAACGTGATCACAAAATTTCTCAAAAATATAGAACTTTATATAAGCCTAAAAACAACCCTAAAAGTAGTAAATTTCCTCGGCTTCACACTCTACCTCAGAAAAGGTACAGAAAGGGCTTGGCTGAACAAGATACTCTCAGGGAATGCGACAAAATGATAGCCCCACCTCCTGCAATCATCACACCCTTCCATTCGCGTTGTATTGCTGAGAACCCATTGCTGAAGAAGCATTCATTCTGTTGGTTTTAAAAGCCATCAACAGCAGATATGATGTCTTCATTACTACGACACTGGTTCCCACCTAAGTTTTTTTTCCATGTTGGAGAACAGATGATAGTCAGATATGGCCAAATCATGAGAATAGGGAGAGTGATCAACCAGTTTAGGCCTAAAGTCATGCACAACAACCATTGAAACCCAGTACTTGCGTCCTGGAACATTGTCCTTATGAAACAAGAATCATGTTTTCCCGGGATTTTGGTCTTGATAGCCCTTTCGTAACTGCCTCGATAACTTGACATAGTGCTCTCCATTGATTGCGTGGCCCGGTTATAGGTGCCCAATAAAGTTAATGCCTTTTTATATCTAAAAAAAACCATCAACTTCCCTACAGATAAAACGTACATAGCCTTCTTTGAATCAGGTGAGGAAGGGTGTTTACGCTGCATGCATTTTCTCTTTGTCTCTGACTCAAAATGGTGAACCCAACACACATCATGGCTTAGAAGACATTCAAGGAAATCAGCTAGATCAGCCTCAAACTATGTCAGATTTTCCCATGATCTGATCAGCCTGGTGCGCATTTGATCAGGTGTCAAAGACGTGGCACCCACCGAGCAGAAATCTTCATCATGTTCATTGTGCAGAATGTTCTCAGTTTCACACAGGAGATATGGTAAAAGCATTGGTAATTTGATTTATAGTCAATCGCCTCTCATTAATTACTATGTGGTGAACGCCATCAATGTTTACGTCGGTAGCGTCAGTCGCAGAATAGCCAGACCTTTGAGTCCTCTTCAAGTTTCTCCTTCTACTCTTGCTGCCCACGTTTACATTGCTGATAAAGTTGGAGCGTTATCACAAACCATGTAAGCATAAATGTCCTTGGGGTCTAAACTTTTTTTCCTACGGGTACATGATAACATCACGACGCCAAGTTTTGCCCATTTACAAGAGAATTAGTTACTTTTTAAAATTTCTTTAAGCAGATATTAGAGTACCTCGATTAATAAGAAGAGTTGAAAGTAATGCAAGATTTCACGGCTCTAGAATCATTCCTTTATTGTCAGCCTCTTTTCAGCCCACTCTCGTATCAACCATTTAGAGAACCTGATGAGATATCATTTTACATACACACATCTTCCAATCCTCCACCAACAATAATCACGCAGATCCCACAATTAACCGCAAGTTATTTAACATTCTTTTAATGAATGAAATCATTTTCAGCGAGGGCAAAACAGATTACGAAAAAGCCCTAAAAGATAGGACATTTCAGCAGCTCTCTCACACACACAACACAGTACGAAAACGTCAACAGAAAAAGCGGCTCGGATTGAAGAATCGAAGAGCCAAGTTCGAATCCTAGTCGAATCCATTACATTCACTTACGTGCTAATACCATTGGGAAAGGTATTAATCCTTTTCTTCTCCCTCCAGCTATGGGTAAATAACAGGACTGACCAGTTTCTATAGCCTTGGATGGCAACTTGTCTAGGGGAAGGACAACTCTGAATTCAAAACTTGCGAAGGGGATCTTGTGGCACATAGTGAACCAGGTCTCTATATTCGGCCCTTCATAAAGTGTGGATGATTCTGAAGAAAACCTACATGGCTCTGCACTATAAATGATCTCAAATGTGGATGGTTCTGCACTATAATCAAATCTCAAGTGCTGGAGTCGGTTCCTAGGAACTGATCTGCTTGACCTCATACGTCGAATTCGACGAGAGAGTCGAGCATATATATATATAGGCGAAGAACTGAATAATTAGGTTCCAGAGGAGGGAGAGTGAAGTAATGGATAGCGGCTCGGATTGAGGAATCGGAGAGCCGAGATCGAATTCCAGTCGTACAACAAAAAGGTAAGAATTTAAAAAAATGTGTGGTTAATAGGTCGACACACGTAAAGAAATAGGAATTCCGGAGAATAATATGTCCGATAATATTCCCTGGAATCAGACTATTATTATTAGTCAATACATCATGAAGACGTTCAGGAAGAGAATATCCCCCCCCATGAATGTCGTGAAATGAGACTAGTAAATTATTCTTTTTCAATGCACAAAATATGAATGTCGTGAAATGAGACTAGTAAATTATTCTTTTTCAATGCACAAAATATGAATGTCGTGAAATGAGACTAGTAAATTATTCTTTTTAAATGCACAAAATATGAATGTCGTGAAATGAGACTAGTAAATTATTCTTTTTCAATGCACAAAATATGAATGTCGTGAAATGAGACTAGTAAATTATTCTTTTTAAGTGCACAAAATATGAATGTCGTGAAATGAGACTAGTAAATTATTCTTTTTCAGTGCACAAAATATGAATGTCGTGAAATGAGACTAGTAAATTATTCTTTTTCAGTGCACAAAATATGAATGTCGTGAAATGAGACTAGTAAATTATTCTTTTTCAGTGCACAAAATATGAATGTCGTGAAATGAGACTAGTAAATTATTCTTTTTAAATGCACAAAATATGAATGTCGTGAAATGAGACTAGTAAATTATTCTTTTTAAATGCACAAAATATGAATGTCGTGAAATGAGACTAGTAAATTATTCTTTTTCAATGCACAAAATATGAATGTCGTGAAATGAGACTAGTAAATTATTCTTTTTCAATGCACAAAATATGAATGTCGTGAAATGAGACTAGTAAATTATTCTTTTTCAATGCACAAAATATGAATGTCGTGAAATGAGACTAGTAAATTATTCTTTTTCAATGCACAAAATATGAATGTCGTGAAATGAGACTAGTAAATTATTCTTTTTCAATGCACAAAATATGAATGTCGTGAAATGAGACTAGTAAATTATTCTTTTTCAATGCACAAAATATGAATGTCGTGAAATGAGACTAGTAAATTATTCTTTTTCAATGCACAAAATATGAATGTCGTGAAATGAGACTAGTAAATTATTCTTTTTCAATGCAAAAAATATGAATGCCGTGAAATGAGACTAGTAAATTATTCTTTTTAAATGCACAAAATATGAATGTCGTGAAATGAGACTAGTAAATTATTCTTTTTAAATGCACAAAATATGAATGTCGTGAAATGAGACTAGTAAATTATTCTTTTTCAATGCACAAAATATGAATGTCGTGAAATGAGACTAGTAAATTATTCTTTTTAAATGCACAAAATATGAATGTCGTGAAATGAGACTAGTAAATTATTCTTTTTAAATGCACAAAATATGAATGTCGTGAAATGAGACGAGTAAATTATTCTTTTTCAATGCACAAAATATGAATGTCGTGAAATGAGACGAGTAAATTATTCTTTTTCAATGCACAAAATATGAATGTCGTGAAATGAGACGAGTAAATTATTCTTTTTAAAGGCACAAAATATGAATGTCGTGAAATGAGACTAGTAAATTATTCTTTTTCAATGCACAAAATATGAATGTCGTGAAATGAGACTAGTAAATTATTCTTTTTCAATGCACAAAATATGAATGTCGTGAAATGAGACTAGTAAATTATTCTTTTTCAATGCACAAAATATGAATGTCGTGAAATGAGACTAGTAAATTATTCTTTTTCAATGCACAAAATATGAATGTCGTGAAATGAGACTAGTAAATTATTCTTTTTCAATGCACAAAATATGAATGTCGTGAAATGAGACTAGTAAATTATTCTTTTTCAATGCACAAAATATGAATGTCGTGAAATGAGACTAGTAAATTATTCTTTTTCAATGAACAAAATATGAATGTCGTGAAATGAGACTAGTAAATTATTCTTTTTCAATGCACAAAATATGAATGTCGTGAAATGAGACTATTAAATTATTCTTTTTCAATGCACAAAATATGAATGTCGTGAAATGAGACTAGTAAATTATTCTTTTTCAATGCACAAAATATGAATGTCGTGAAATGAGACTAGTAAATTATTCTTTTTCAATGCACAAAATATGAATGTCGTGAAATGAGACTAGTAAATTATTCTTTTTCAATGCACAAAATATGAATGTCGTGAAATGAGACTAGTAAATTATTCTTTTTCAATGCACAAAATATGAATGTCGTGAAATGAGACTAGTAAATTATTCTTTTTCAATGCACAAAATATGAATGTCGTGAAATGAGACTAGTAAATTATTCTTTTTCAATGCACAAAATATGAATGTCGTGAAATGAGACTAGTAAATTATTCTTTTTAAATGCACAAAATATGAATGTCGTGAAATGAGACTAGTAAATTATTCTTTTTCAATGCACAAAATATGAATGTCGTGAAATGAGACTAGTAAATTATTCTTTTTAAGTGCACAAAATATGAATGTCGTGAAATGAGACTAGTAAATTATTCTTTTTCAGTGCACAAAATATGAATGTCGTGAAATGAGACTAGTAAATTATTCTTTTTCAGTGCACAAAATATGAATGTCGTGAAATGAGACTAGTAAATTATTCTTTTTCAGTGCACAAAATATGAATGTCGTGAAATGAGACTAGTAAATTATTCTTTTTAAATGCACAAAATATGAATGTCGTGAAATGAGACTAGTAAATTATTCTTTTTAAATGCACAAAATATGAATGTCGTGAAATGAGACTAGTAAATTATTCTTTTTCAATGCACAAAATATGAATGTCGTGAAATGAGACTAGTAAATTATTCTTTTTCAATGCACAAAATATGAATGTCGTGAAATGAGACTAGTAAATTATTCTTTTTCAATGCACAAAATATGAATGTCGTGAAATGAGACTAGTAAATTATTCTTTTTCAATGCACAAAATATGAATGTCGTGAAATGAGACTAGTAAATTATTCTTTTTCAATGCACAAAATATGAATGTCGTGAAATGAGACTAGTAAATTATTCTTTTTCAATGCACAAAATATGAATGTCGTGAAATGAGACTAGTAAATTATTCTTTTTCAATGCACAAAATATGAATGTCGTGAAATGAGACTAGTAAATTATTCTTTTTCAATGCACAAAATATGAATGTCGTGAAATGAGACTAGTAAATTATTCTTTTTCAATGCAAAAAATATGAATGCCGTGAAATGAGACTAGTAAATTATTCTTTTTAAATGCACAAAATATGAATGTCGTGAAATGAGACTAGTAAATTATTCTTTTTAAATGCACAAAATATGAATGTCGTGAAATGAGACTAGTAAATTATTCTTTTTCAATGCACAAAATATGAATGTCGTGAAATGAGACTAGTAAATTATTCTTTTTAAATGCACAAAATATGAATGTCGTGAAATGAGACTAGTAAATTATTCTTTTTAAATGCACAAAATATGAATGTCGTGAAATGAGACGAGTAAATTATTCTTTTTCAATGCACAAAATATGAATGTCGTGAAATGAGACGAGTAAATTATTCTTTTTCAATGCACAAAATATGAATGTCGTGAAATGAGACTAGTAAATTATTCTTTTTAAATGCACAAAATATGAATGTCGTGAAATGAGACTAGTAAATTATTCTTTTTAAATGCACAAAATATGAATGTCGTGAAATGAGACTAGTAAATTATTCTTTTTCAATGCACAAAATATGAATGTCGTGAAATGAGACTAGTAAATTATTCTTTTTCAATGCACAAAATATGAATGTCGTGAAATGAGACTAGTAAATTATTCTTTTTCAATGCACAAAATATGAATGTCGTGAAATGAGACTAGTAAATTATTCTTTTTCAATGCACAAAATATGAATGTCGTGAAATGAGACTAGTAAATTATTCTTTTTCAATGCACAAAATATGAATGTCGTGAAATGAGACTAGTAAATTATTCTTTTTCAATGAACAAAATATGAATGTCGTGAAATGAGACTAGTAAATTATTCTTTTTCAATGCACAAAATATGAATGTCGTGAAATGAGACTATTAAATTATTCTTTTTCAATGCACAAAATATGAATGTCGTGAAATGAGACTAGTAAATTATTCTTTTTCAATGCACAAAATATGAATGTCGTGAAATGAGACTAGTAAATTATTCTTTTTCAATGCACAAAATATGAATGTCGTGAAATGAGACTAGTAAATTATTCTTTTTCAATGCACAAAATATGAATGTCGTGAAATGAGACTAGTAAATTATTCTTTTTCAATGCACAAAATATGAATGTCGTGAAATGAGACTAGTAAATTATTCTTTTTAAATGCACAAAATATGAATGTCGTGAAATGAGACTAGTAAATTATTCTTTTTAAATGCACAAAATATGAATGTCGTGAAATGAGACGAGTAAATTATTCTTTTTAAATGCACAAAATATGAATGTCGTGAAATGAGACGAGTAAATTATTCTTTTTAAATGCACAAAATATGAATGTCGTGAAATGAGACTAGTAAATTATTCTTTTTAAATGCACAAAATATGAATGTCGTGAAATGAGACTAGTAAATTATTCTTTTTTTAATGCACAAAATATGAATGTCGTGAAATGAGACTAGTAAATTATTCTTTTTCAATGCACAAAATATGAATGTCGTGAAATGAGACTAGTAAATTATTCTTTTTCAATGCACAAAATATGAATGTCGTGAAATGAGACTAGTAAATTATTCTTTTTCAATGCACAAAATATGAATGTCGTGAAATGAGACTAGTAAATTATTCTTTTTCAATGCACAAAATATGAATGTCGTGAAATGAGACTAGTAAATTATTCTTTTTCAATGCACAAAATATGAATGTCGTGAAATGAGACTAGTAAATTATTCTTTTTAAATGCACAAAATATGAATGTCGTGAAATGAGACTAGTAAATTATTCTTTTTAAATGCACAAAATATGAATGTCGTGAAATGAGACTAGTAAATTATTCTTTTTAAATGCACAAAATATGAATGTCGTGAAATGAGACTAGTAAATTATTCTTTTTCAATGCACAAAATATGAATGTCGTGAAATGAGACTAGTAAATTATTCTTTTTCAATGCACAAAATATGAATGTCGTGAAATGAGACTAGTAAATTATTCTTTTTCAATGCACAAAATATGAATGTCGTGAAATGAGACTAGTAAATTATTCTTTTTCAATGCACAAAATATGAATGTCGTGAAATGAGACTAGTAAATTATTCTTTTTCAATGCACAAAATATGAATGTCGTGAAATGAGACTAGTAAATTATTCTTTTTCAATGCACAAAATATGAATGTCGTGAAATGAGACTAGTAAATTATTCTTTTTCAATGCACAAAATATGAATGTCGTGAAATGAGACTAGTAAATTATTCTTTTTCAATGCACAAAATATGAATGTCGTGAAATGAGACTAGTAAATTATTCTTTTTCAATGCACAAAATATGAATGTCGTGAAATGAGACTAGTAAATTATTCTTTTTCAATGCACAAAATATGAATGTCGTGAAATGAGACTAGTAAATTATTCTTTTTAAATGCACAAAATATGAATGTCGTGAAATGAGACTAGTAAATTATTCTTTTTCAATGCACAAAATATGAATGTCGTGAAATGAGACTAGTA
>OZ010580.1:128636999-128654499 GCA_963932145.1 Acanthosepion lycidas | reverse complement strand
CCGTAGGCCCGGCCAAAAATAAATAACCATCCAAACCCGCCGAGGTGGGCCAGTTCCGTCAACCTCCCCCAACGAAATCCTACCCTTCGGCGGTGCTACGTCCGGGTTCCTCTCTGCAAGCAGAGAGTTCGACAGACACCCGACCCGGCAGCTCACAAAGCGCAGATACTACACTTTGATCCTAGCCACCGGGCCGATCATGGGACGATTGCATCTAGCATGAAACAGACTGTCACATCTAAGTGTTGACCTCTATGTTCACTTTTATATTTATATTTACACACTCTCTATCTCTGATATTGAGCACTTTATCCCATAAATATAGCACATCTTAAGACTATATTTCTTCATATATATGTATATATATATATATTCTTTCAGTAATGGTACCCACATTCATACTCGGGTTTCCATCTTCAAAGTTCATTCAAGAACCATCAAGAGAACGGTTTATAAGTTTTAAAAATTGGGAACAGGATGTCGTAACAGGAAGAGGGATCATCATTTCAACTTGGTGCTAAAGAGATCAATTAGAAAAGATCCAACTCAATACATAAGACGTTTGGCACGTAAGAGAGGTGTTTCAGCTATGACCATCCAATACCTCAGCAATGAAAAAGACTTGAAAATGAAATCGTACGTGGAATCTGTGAGGCACCTTGTTACTCCAGTACAGAAAGTTAGAAGGTTAGAGAGAGCGAAGATAATCTTGAATGATCCTGGAATAATACATATATATATATATAAAATAGAGTAGATAGTTGGTCAATAAAACAAAGTCAAATGAAAGGGTACCGATGTAATCAGTACGAAAAACAATTATTAATATAAACCAGTTGACAAAAATGAAGCCCGGAGATTGAGCTTCCAAGTTCGGAATTTTCGAACTCGCCTGTGTTGTTCATCAGCGGACGCGAGAAATAAACAGATAGACGGTGGAGACTATCTAACATTAGTTCTTGAGGCTAGTTAGAGTCCTGCTCGTAGGTGGAATTGTTAGAAAACAAAATCCGTTTCCTGGTTGATTTCTCGCTGTGCGAAACCTTTGTGAAAATAACCTTAGATATAAAAATTGTGATTGGTGGTCGGTGGAAGGGGAGAGAGATGTTGAACACACACCCACACACACACCGACATACATATATATATATATATATATGTGTGTGTGTGTGTGTGTGTGTGTGTGTTCATCATAGGAGTATAGATTTTTATTCACTGTATCTATGGGTCGGTAGACCTGCAAAAGCGAAGCTTCTGCCTGGCCCAGTAGGATCGCCTTACTTCTTCTTCAAATTGCAGATCCTTTAACGCATTTTATTTTTTTATTTTTTATTTTATTTGTTGGTTCTTTTGTTTATTTTTTTTTCCTGAGGTCGGGGATAAACGGTGATAGACCTGGGGCAGGGTGTTATCCGGACTCTGCCTTCGACTGTAAAGAACGATATATTCGGTGTATGGGGAAACTCCCTTCCGTTTCTTTCTGCAGTTTCAATCGTTATCAAAACAAATAATGCCGCCGCCGCCACCGACACTGGCGGCAACGACGACCCTTCACTCCCTCACTCACTCACTCACTCACTCACTCACTCACTTAATCAATCAATGAATCAATCACTCACTCACTCACTCAATCACTTATTCTCGTAATATTCTCTTGATCCTTGGCCACACTTTATAGCTTTTCAACAGTACAGACATAAAATGTGAAATGCTTTTTAGTTCATCTACATATCCTTCACAATGATGTTGTTTTACTTCCTCCGCCTCAGTCTATCTATCTATCTATCTATCTATCTATCTATCTATCTATCTATCTATCTATCTCTCTCTCTCTCTCTCTCTCTCTCTCTCTCTTTATATATATATATATATATATATATATATATATATATATATATATATATATATATATATCCGTCCTCAAGCTGACCAAAGACAGATTTTAAAGAATCTGACCTGTGGTTAGATTCTGGGAAGTCCGTTAAGTTGAGAAACATTCAATGCCCTCTTCTTAATTATATGTGTATATTTGAGCAGCAAACGTTTTTTTTTAAACATCTTTCGTTAAATATGACAGACAAGAAAGATTTAATTATTTTTTTATTTAGTTTTTCCGGCGTTCTTAACTTTTTCCGTTCGGTGGGAGTAAAAGACTGCAAGACTTGTCCATATTGCCCATCGTTCTCGTCGCTTTCGGACAATTCTTTATCTATTTTCAAGGATTTCTTTTCAGGCCTAGTTAGTGTCTTTTCATGTTTTGACTGTTTAAAATGTATTTTACTTTTGTGTATTTTTTTTTAAATATTTGTAAGAACGCAACACGCGAAGGCACGGAATAAAAACTCCTACTACTAGTGTAATGGATTTAACTGGAATTGTGAAATCGGGGAGCCGAGTTCGAATTCCATTACATTCACTTATGTACTAATACCCTTGGGCAAGGTATGAATCCACTTCTCCCCCTTCCCCCCAGATATGCATAAATAGCAGGACAGACGGAGTTCTACAGCCTTAAATGACAACTGGTACCGCAGAAAGAAATGGCAACCTACTGCTGGAAAAAATCTACCTCGTTAGTCATGTATCGAAAGATACATGGTCATCTAAGCATGTATCACGCATGGCACATAACTAAACTAATATGCCCTTTTCGTAATACTCTGCGTACTGTATCAACTGAAACCTCGCTGCTAAGATTGCATACATTTCTCACTTGTTTGTCTGTTAATTTTGGATTGCCTTCCCTAGACCCTCACCATCTTTCTTTTGTCTCTCTTGTTTAATACTTGCCTTCAACTGGTTGTCGTTGCACTTAGAACACATCCAGTAATAGCAAAAGTCGTTTGGGTGGATTGAACACTGTTTCTGCAAATTCAACCGGCTATCTAACGTTCAGTCATCTTCCCCTTGAGTCGCAACATTTACCTTAGTTTCTGCAGAACTTTTAGCTATGATCTCAGTGTTAAAAATAAAAGGAAGATAACGTTCAACTACAATGACGTGCCAAGGCACCTTACACGCGTGTTAATAAGATGGAACAATACCTAATTTGCATATCATGGCACTATCGTCTGGTATCTTTTATTGGTATTAGGTTGGTGCAAAAAATAATGACGTAATAATGTCGTTTTTTGACGTATTTTTAACGTCAAAAACGACATTATTACGTCATTATTTTTTTGCACCAACCTCATCCAATAGTTCTGGATTGTTTTTTTTTCAGTTTCAAACTAAATAAAACTGTATCGTCTGTTACCCGGCCCCTACGAAAGCGCAACAACTTATTTTCCAATTTTCAAGGCCTACAGATATTACTGATGAAAGAATACTGCTAAACAACGTTAATAAATAATAGTGTATAATAATTTTATGTAGTTCACCCCAAATTTAAATTTATATATATATATATATATATATATATATATATATATATATATATATATATATATATATATATATATATCTTGAACAATAAAAAAATGTTAAAAAATTTAAATTTCAAACACTGGATTGTATCGTAATATTTTTGTTTTATTATTTAAATTAGGTTCTTCAACTACTTTCGGCCAACATGGCCATCATCAGAAGAAAAATATTCCTGCTTTTTAATAGTAGTGATCTACAAGGATGAATGTCTGCCTCTGAAGAAAGTGCACTGTACTTTTCATTTGTTTTTTGTTTTTTTATCGTTAATTTTTGGTCAGTTCTTGTGTTCGTCTTCTATCCTCTTTAAAAGTCCAGCCCTTTCGAACACAGACTGAACCAGTCCTACTGCATGGATCAGAATCTTGGATATTATCTGTTCGTCTTGAAAGACGACTGGATGAAACATACAAATCAAGAACATCAGTTGGAGATTCTTTGTAACGCATAACACAATTTACGGAGAAATGAGACCAATTTCTATTAAGCTCAAACAAAAAGCGATTACAGTTTGCCAGACACTGCCACCGAGTGGACTGGGAGGTCGTCTCAACCTTACTCCTATGGCATCCTTCTGGAGGGGTCTTCTCACGAAAGTTAACTTTCTCAGACACCATGGCTCAGGACCCAGGGTTGGACATTGGGGATCTTGGGACGGAAATGCAGGACCGAGCAGTTTGGAAAGGGATTATTAATGAAGTTTCAACCAACCACATGGAGGTCGAATGATGATGATGATGATGATGATGATGATGATGATGATGATGATGATGATGTACGTTTCTTTCTTGTGACTTTTCTATAAATACTTTCACGGTAACTGTTCTGATGAACTTTGCACTTTCACTGGGAGTCTCATTTTTAAATGTTGTTGTTTTTTATCCCACCCCACAGACAAATTGTACAAATGGGAACTAGTTAGGATTACATAAAACCTTGAGGTATTATGGTGGCTGTAGTAAGAATGTTATCGATCCCGACCTGGTATTTAGACTTCAGTTATTTTCATGGTAATTATTCTGATGGACTGGTTAGGACTTCCTAGAGACTCTGAGGTATTATGGTGGCTGTAGTAAGAATGTTATCGACCCCGACCTGGTATTTAGACTTCAGTTATATTCATGGTAATTATTCTGATGGACTGGTTAGGATTTCCTAGAGACTCTGAGGTATTATGGTGGCTGTAGTAAGAATGTTATTGACCCCGACCTGGTATTTAGACTTCAGTTATTTTCATGGTAATTATTCTGATGGACTGGTTAGGACTTCCTAGAGACTCTGAGGTATTATGGTGGCTGTAGTAAGAATGTTATCGACCCCGACCTGGTATTTAGACTTCAGTTATTTTCATGGTAATTATTCTGATGGACTGGTTAGGATTTCCTAGAGACTCTGAGGTATTATGGTGGCCGTAGTAAGAATGTTATCGATCCCGACCTGGTATTTCGGCTTCAGTTATTTTCATGGTAATTATTCTGATGGACTTTCTCACTGGTTAGGACTTCCTAGAGACTCTGAGGTATTATGGTGGCTGTAGTAAGAATGTTATCGATCCCGACCTGGTATTTCGGCTTCAGTTATTTTCATGGTAATTATTCTGATGGACTTTCTCACTGGTTAGGACTTCCTAGAGACTCTGAGGTATTATGGTGGCTGTAGTAAGAATGTTATCGATCCCGACCTGGTATTTCGGCTTCAGTTATTTTCATGGTAATTATTCTGATGGACTTTCTCACTGGTTAGGACTTCCTAGAGACTCTGAGGTATTATGGTGGCTGTAGTAAGAATGTTATCGATCCCGACCTGGTATTTCGGCTTCAGTTATTTTCATGGTAATTATTCTGATGGACTTTCTCACTGGTTAGGACTTCCTAGAGACTCTGAGGTATTATGGTGGCTGTAGTAAGAATGTTATCAACCCCGACCTGGTATTTCGGCTTCAGTTATTTTCATGGTAATTATTCTGATGGACTTTCTCACTGGTTAGGACTTCCTAGAGACTCTGAGGTATTATGGTGGCTGTAGTAAGAATGTTATCGATCCCGACCTGGTATTTCGGCTTCAGTTATTTTCATGGTAATTATTCTGATGGACTTTCTCACTGGTTAGGACTTCCTAGAGACTCTGAGGTATTATGGTGGCTGTAGTAAGAATGTTATCGACCCCGACCTGGTATTTCGGCTTCAGTTATTTTCATGGTAATTATTCTGATGGACTTTCTCACTGGTTAGGACTTCCTAGAGACTCTGAGGTATTATGGTGGCTGTAGTAAGAATGTTATCGACCCCGACCTGGTATTTCGGCTTCAGTTATTTTCATGGTAATTATTCTGATGGACTTTCTCACTGGTTAGGACTTCCTAGAGACTCTGAGGTATTATGGTGGCTGTAGTAAGAATGTTATCGACCCCGACCTGGTATTTCGGCTTCAGTTATTTTCATGGTAATTATTCTGATGGACTTTCTCACTGGTTAGGACTTCCTAGAGACTCTGAGGTATTATGGTGGCCGTAGTAAGAATGTTATCGATCCCGACCTGGTATTTCGGCTTCAGTTATTTTCATGGTAATTATTCTGATGGACTTTCTCACTGGTTAGGACTTCCTAGAGATTCTGAGGTATTATGGTGGCTGTAGTAAGAATGTTATCGATCCCGACCTGGTATTTCGGCTTCAGTTATTTTCATGGTAATTATTCTGATGGACTTTCTCACTGGTTAGGACTTCCTAGAGACTCTGAGGTATTATGGTGGCTGTAGTAAGAATGTTATCGACCCCGACCTGGTATTTCGGCTTCAGTTATTTTCATGGTAATTATTCTGATGGACTTTCTCACTGGTTAGGACTTCCTAGAGACTCTGAGGTATTATGGTGGCCGTAGTAAGAATGTTATCGATCCCGACCTGGTATTTCGGCTTCAGTTATTTTCATGGTAATTATTCTGATGGACTTTCTCACTGGTTAGGACTTCCTAGAGACTCTGAGGTATTATGGTGGCTGTAGTAAGAATGTTATCAACCCCGACCTGGTATTTCGGCTTCAGTTATTTTCATGGTAATTATTCTGATGGACTTTCTCACTGGTTAGGACTTCCTAGAGACTCTGAGGTATTATGGTGGCTGTAGTAAGAATGTTATCGATCTCGACCTGGTATTTCGGCTTCAGTTATTTTCATGGTAATTATTCTGATGGACTTTCTCACTGGTTAGGACTTCCTAGAGACTCTGAGGTATTATGGTGGCTGTAGTAAGAATGTTATCGACCCCGACCTGGTATTTCGGCTTCAGTTATTTTCATGGTAATTATTCTGATGGACTTTCTCACTGGTTAGGACTTCCTAGAGACTCTGAGGTATTATGGTGGCTGTAGTAAGAATGTTATCGACCCCGACCTGGTATTTCGGCTTCAGTTATTTTCATGGTAATTATTCTGATGGACTTTCTCACTGGTTAGGACTTCCTAGAGACTCTGAGGTATTATGGTGGCTGTAGTAAGAATGTTATCGACCCCGACCTGGTATTTCGGCTTCAGTTATTTTCATGGTAATTATTCTGATGGACTTTCTCACTGGTTAGGACTTCCTAGAGACTCTGAGGTATTATGGTGGCCGTAGTAAGAATGTTATCGATCCCGACCTGGTATTTCGGCTTCAGTTATTTTCATGGTAATTATTCTGATGGACTTTCTCACTGGTTAGGACTTCCTAGAGACTCTGAGGTATTATGGTGGCTGTAGTAAGAATGTTATCGATCCCGACCTGGTATTTCGGCTTCAGTTATTTTCATGGTAATTATTCTGATGGACTTTCTCACTGGTTAGGACTTCCTAGAGACTCTGAGGTATTATGGTGGCTGTAGTAAGAATGTTATCGACCCCGACCTGGTATTTCGGCTTCAGTTATTTTCATGGTAATTATTCTGATGGACTTTCTCACTGGTTAGGACTTCCTAGAGACTCTGAGGTATTATGGTGGCCGTAGTAAGAATGTTATCGATCCCGACCTGGTATTTCGGCTTCAGTTATTTTCATGGTAATTATTCTGATGGACTTTCTCACTGGTTAGGACTTCCTAGAGACTCTGAGGTATTATGGTGGCTGTAGTAAGAATGTTATCAACCCCGACCTGGTATTTCGGCTTCAGTTATTTTCATGGTAATTATTCTGATGGACTTTCTCACTGGTTAGGACTTCCTAGAGACTCTGAGGTATTATGGTGGCTGTAGTAAGAATGTTATCGATCTCGACCTGGTATTTCGGCTTCAGTTATTTTCATGGTAATTATTCTGATGGACTTTCTCACTGGTTAGGACTTCCTAGAGACTCTGAGGTATTATGGTGGCTGTAGTAAGAATGTTATCGACCCCGACCTGGTATTTCGGCTTCAGTTATTTTCATGGTAATTATTCTGATGGACTTTCTCACTGGTTAGGACTTCCTAGAGACTCTGAGGTATTATGGTGGCTGTAGTAAGAATGTTATCGACCCCGACCTGGTATTTCGGCTTCAGTTATTTTCATGGTAATTATTCTGATGGACTTTCTCACTGGTTAGGACTTCCTAGAGACTCTGAGGTATTATGGTGGCTGTAGTAAGAATGTTATCGACCCCGACCTGGTATTTCGGCTTCAGTTATTTTCATGGTAATTATTCTGATGGACTTTCTCACTGGTTAGGACTTCCTAGAGACTCTGAGGTATTATGGTGGCCGTAGTAAGAATGTTATCGATCCCGACCTGGTATTTCGGCTTCAGTTATTTTCATGGTAATTATTCTGATGGACTTTCTCACTGGTTAGGACTTCCTAGAGACTCTGAGGTATTATGGTGGCTGTAGTAAGAATGTTATCGATCCCGACCTGGTATTTCGGCTTCAGTTATTTTCATGGTAATTATTCTGATGGACTTTCTCACTGGTTAGGACTTCCTAGAGACTCTGAGGTATTATGGTGGCTGTAGTAAGAATGTTATCGACCCCGACCTGGTATTTCGGCTTCAGTTATTTTCATGGTAATTATTCTGATGGACTTTCTCACTGGTTAGGACTTCCTAGAGACTCTGAGGTATTATGGTGGCCGTAGTAAGAATGTTATCGATCCCGACCTGGTATTTCGGCTTCAGTTATTTTCATGGTAATTATTCTGATGGACTTTCTCACTGGTTAGGACTTCCTAGAGACTCTGAGGTATTATGGTGGCCGTAGTAAGAATGTTATCGACCCCGACCTGGTATTTCGGCTTCAGTTATTTTCATGGTAATTATTCTGATGGACTTTCTCACTGGTTAGGACTTCCTAGAGACTCTGAGGTATTATGGTGGCTGTAGTAAGAATGTTATCGATCCCGACCTGGTATTTCGGCTTCAGTTATTTTCATGGTAATTATTCTGATGGACTTTCTCACTGGTTAGGACTTCCTAGAGACTCTGAGGTATTATGGTGGCTGTAGTAAGAATGTTATCGACCCCGACCTGGTATTTCGGCTTCAGTTATTTTCATGGTAATTATTCTGATGGACTTTCTCACTGGTTAGGACTTCCTAGAGACTCTGAGGTATTATGGTGGCTGTAGTAAGAATGTTATCGACCCCGACCTGGTATTTCGGCTTCAGTTATTTTCATGGTAATTATTCTGATGGACTTTCTCACTGGTTAGGACTTCCTAGAGACTCTGAGGTATTATGGTGGCCGTAGTAAGAATGTTATCGATCCCGACCTGGTATTTCGGCTTCAGTTATTTTCATGGTAATTATTCTGATGGACTTTCTCACTGGTTAGGACTTCCTAGAGACTCTGAGGTATTATGGTGGCCGTAGTAAGAATGTTATCGACCCCGACCTGGTATTTCGGCTTCAGTTATTTTCATGGTAATTATTCTGATGGACTTTCTCACTGGTTAGGACTTCCTAGAGACTCAGAGGTATTATGGTGGCTGTAGTAAGAATGTTATCGATCCCGACCTGGTATTTCGGCTTCAGTTATTTTCATGGTAATTATTCTGATGGACTTTCTCACTGGTTAGGACTTCCTAGAGACTCTGAGGTATTATGGTGGCTGTAGTAAGAATGTTATCGATCCCGACCTGGTATTTCGGCTTCAGTTATTTTCATGGTAATTATTCTGATGGACTTTCTCACTGGTTAGGACTTCCTAGAGACTCTGAGGTATTATGGTGGCTGTAGTAAGAATGTTATCGACCCCGACCTGGTATTTCGGCTTCAGTTATTTTCATGGTAATTATTCTGATGGACTTTCTCACTGGTTAGGACTTCCTAGAGACTCTGAGGTATTATGGTGGCTGTAGTAAGAATGTTATCGACCCCGACCTGGTATTTCGGCTTCAGTTATTTTCATGGTAATTATTCTGATGGACTTTCTCACTGGTTAGGACTTCCTAGAGACTCTGAGGTATTATGGTGGCCGTAGTAAGAATGTTATCGATCCCGACCTGGTATTTCGGCTTCAGTTATTTTCATGGTAATTATTCTGATGGACTTTCTCACTGGTTAGGACTTCCTAGAGACTCTGAGGTATTATGGTGGCTGTAGTAAGAATGTTATCGATCCCGACCTGGTATTTCGGCTTCAGTTATTTTCATGGTAATTATTCTGATGGACTTTCTCACTGGTTAGGACTTCCTAGAGACTCTGAGGTATTATGGTGGCTGTAGTAAGAATGTTATCGACCCCGACCTGGTATTTCGGCTTCAGTTATTTTCATGGTAATTATTCTGATGGACTTTCTCACTGGTTAGGACTTCCTAGAGACTCTGAGGTATTATGGTGGCCGTAGTAAGAATGTTATCGATCCCGACCTGGTATTTCGGCTTCAGTTATTTTCATGGTAATTATTCTGATGGACTTTCTCACTGGTTAGGACTTCCTAGAGACTCTGAGGTATTATGGTGGCTGTAGTAAGAATGTTATCGACCCCGACCTGGTATTTCGGCTTCAGTTATTTTCATGGTAATTATTCTGATGGACTTTCTCACTGGTTAGGACTTCCTAGAGACTCAGAGGTATTATGGTGGCTGTAGTAAGAATGTTATCGACCCCGACCTGGTATTTCGGCTTCAGTTATTTTCATGGTAATTATTCTGATGGACTTTCTCACTGGTTAGGACTTCCTAGAGACTCTGAGGTATTATGGTGGCTGTAGTAAGAATGTTATCGACCCCGACCTGGTATTTCGGCTTCAGTTATTTTCATGGTAATTATTCTGATGGACTTTCTCACTGGTTAGGACTTCCTAGAGACTCTGAGGTATTATGGTGGCCGTAGTAAGAATGTTATCGACCCCGACCTGGTATTTCGGCTTCAGTTATTTTCATGGTAATTATTCTGATGGACTTTCTCACTGGTTAGGACTTCCTAGAGACTCAGAGGTATTATGGTGGCTGTAGTAAGAATGTTATCGATCCCGACCTGGTATTTCGGCTTCAGTTATTTTCATGGTAATTATTCTGATGGACTTTCTCACTGGTAAGGACTTCCTAGAGACTCTGAGGTATTATGGTGGCTGTAGTAAGAATGTTATCGATCCCGACCTGGTATTTCGGCTTCAGTTATTTTCATGGTAATTATTCTGATGGACTTTCTCACTGGTTAGGACTTCCTAGAGACTCTGAGGTATTATGGTGGCTGTAGTAAGAATGTTATCGACCCCGACCTGGTATTTCGGCTTCAGTTATTTTCATGGTAATTATTCTGATGGACTTTCTCACTGGTTAGGACTTCCTAGAGACTCTGAGGTATTATGGTGGCTGTAGTAAGAATGTTATCGACCCCGACCTGGTATTTCGGCTTCAGTTATTTTCATGGTAATTATTCTGATGGATTTTCTCACTGGTTAGGACTTCCTAGAGACTCTGAGGTATTATGGTGGCCGTAGTAAGAATGTTATCGATCCCGACCTGGTATTTCGGCTTCAGTTATTTTCATGGTAATTATTCTGATGGACTTTCTCACTGGTTAGGACTTCCTAGAGACTCTGAGTTATTATGGTGGCTGTAGTAAGAATGTTATCGATCCCGACCTGGTATTTCGGCTTCAGTTATTTTCATGGTAATTATTCTGATGGATTTTCTCACTGGTTAGGACTTCCTAGAGACTCTGAGGTATTATGGTGGCCGTAGTAAGAATGTTATCGACCCCGACCTGGTATTTCGGCTTCAGTTATTTTCATGGTAATTATTCTGATGGACTTTCTCACTGGTTAGGACTTCCTAGAGACTCAGAGGTATTATGGTGGCTGTAGTAAGAATGTTATCGATCCCGACCTGGTATTTCGGCTTCAGTTATTTTCATGGTAATTATTCTGATGGACTTTCTCACTGGTTAGGACTTCCTAGAGACTCTGAGGTATTATGGTGGCTGTAGTAAGAATGTTATCGATCCCGACCTGGTATTTCGGCTTCAGTTATTTTCATGGTAATTATTCTGATGGATTTTCTCACTGGTTAGGACTTCCTAGAGACTCTGAGGTATTATGGTGGCTGTAGTAAGAATGTTATCGATCCCGACCTGGTATTTCGGCTTCAGTTATTTTCATGGTAATTATTCTGATGGATTTTCTCACTGGTTAGGACTTCCTAGAGACTCTGAGGTATTATGGTGGCCGTAGTAAGAATGTTATCGACCCCGACCTGGTATTTCGGCTTCAGTTATTTTCATGGTAATTATTCTGATGGACTTTCTCACTGGTTAGGACTTCCTAGAGACTCTGAGGTATTATGGTGGCTGTAGTAAGAATGTTATCGATCCCGACCTGGTATTTCGGCTTCAGTTATTTTAATGGTAATTATTCTGATGGACTTTCCGACAGGTTAGGACTTCCGAGATACTCTGAGGTATTATGGTGGATGTAGTAAGAATGGTAACTAAGACTGTGTTGTTTTGGTGTAAAGAATACCATTGTATATTTGAATCAGTAATCGTGGATAGCTAAGTTTAAGATAAGACAAATTGAAGACCAGCCTTCTCCTAACCCACCTTTTGGTCTTGTGCCACATTTTTTATTATCTAAAATAAATATTAGTTTTCACTATGGTATCTTGACTTTATAAATTTAAGTGCAGTACTAGATTAGTAACAGGGTCTCATCCTTTTACAGTTGAACGGCTAAATGTAACCGTAAGTTCTATGCTAACGGTTTTTTATTTGTTTTTTTTTTGTTTTTTTGTTTTTTTGCACTTCTCGCTTGTGGAAAATGAAGCAAAGAAAGAAAGATGGGAAGAAAAGTGAAGCAAAGAAAGAAAGAAAGAAAGAAAGAAAGAAAAGTGAAGCAGAGAAAGAAAGAAAGAAAGAAAAGTGAAGCAGAGAAAGAAAGAAAGAAAGAAAGAAAGAAAAGTGAAGCAGAGAAAGAAAGAAAGAAAGAAAGAAAAGTGAAGCAAAGAAAGAAAGAAAAAGAAAGAAAAGTGAAGCAAAGAAAGAAAGAAAGAAAGAAAGAAAGAAAAGTGAAGCAGAGAAAGAAAGAAAGAAAGAAAAGTGAAGCAGAGAAAGAAAGAAAGAAAGAAAGAAAGAAAGAAAGAAAGAAAAGTGAAGCAGAGAAAGAAAGAAAGAAAGAAAGAAAAGTGAAGCAAAGAAAGAAAGAAAGAAAGAAAGAAAGAAAGAAAGAAAGAAAGAAAGAAAAAGAAAGAAAAGTGAAGCAAAGAAAGAAAGAAAGAAAAGTGAAGCAAAGAAAGAAAGAAAGAAAAGTGAAGCAAAGAAAGAAAGAAAAGTGAAGCAAAGAAAGAAAGAAAGAAAGAAAGAAAGAAAGAAAAGTGAAGCAAAGAAAGAAAGAAAAGTGAAGCAAAGAAAGAAAGAAAGAAAACTGAAGCAAAGAAAGAAAGAAAGAAAGAAAAGTGAAGCAAAGAAAGAAAGAAAGAAAGAAAGAAAGAAAAGTGAAGCAAAGAAAGAAAGAAAGAAAAGTGAAGCAAAGAAAGAAAGAAAGAAAAGTGAAGCAAAGAAAGAAAGAAAAGTGAAGCAAAGAAAGAAAGAAAGAAAACTGAAGCAAAGAAAGAAAGAAAGAAAGAAAGAAAGAAAGAAAGAAAGAAAGAAAGAAATGGCCCCCAGTCTCTATTTTATACAGGGTGTCCATAAAGTATGTGTGCAAATTAAAATACTTAAGTATTTCAAATTGCACACAGACCTTATGGATACCCTGTATTTTGCACAGTGTTGTCAAAATGTCCGAAGAGAAATTGGATGCAGGTTCCATGCTGTTAGCACCTCTACTGGAGTCCCGGTGAAATAGTGCCGTTGTTTTCCATCTGTTAAAAGCCGGCGCCATAACATGCAATTTCGTTGAAGTATTTGCCAGCAATAACTATTTTGATGGTTATTAACCGTTATTTTCTCTAGCTTTCTATTTCTTTCTTTTTTTCTTTACTTTTTTTTTTACCTCTTCTAAGTATAGTTCTATCTCGTTATTTCTCGCTCAGTCACGTCGTTTCTATCTCACGTGGTCTCATAAACTTTCTTCCACATCTGTTCCTCCTCCTCTCTCTCTCCCTCTCTCTTTCTTTCTTTCTCTTTCTCTCTCTCTCTCTCTCCTTATCTCTTTATGCCTCCTCACTTCTTTCCCTCTTAGTCTCTTTGTTTCTACTTCTCTTTTTCTCTCTGTTTTTATTTTTCTTCTTGTTCTATATATTTCACTTACAATCTTTACTCTTTTTCTTTCTCTTTTTCTCTCTCGCTTTTCTTCTTGTCCTCACGTCGTTTTTTTTCTTGCCTGCTTTGTTTCAATTTCTTTTCTTCTTTTTTTTTTCTTTCCGTATTTTTTTTAACTCTTTTTTACCTTTACATTTGTGTCCATTCTTCTCGATTTGACTTTTTCTTTCTCTATTTCTTTCACTTTAATTTTTCTATCTTTTGCTTTTTCTCACTCATTCTCTCTACCTTTTCTTTTTTTTCTTTCTTGCTCTTTCAGACTTTTCCACTATACTTTCTTTCATCTTACTCTCTCTTTCCATTTTCTCTCTTTTCTATCCTTCTCTTTCAATATTTATAATTCGTTTTTAATTACTTTCTTTCTTTCTGTCTTTCTTTCTTTCTTTCTTTCTTTCTTTGTCTCTCTACTGTTCTCCTTTTTTTTCTATTTTCATTCTATTCGTTCTCTATTCCTTTCCATTACTCTTTTTGCTGCTCTTTCTCTTTCTTTTTCTCCTCATTTTTTTCTTTCTCTTCTTCATTTTCTACCTATCTTCATCTTTCTCTCTTTCTCTTCAGCTTTCATTTTCATCTACCTTTCTTTTACCGTTTTTCTCTTGTTCGCCCGCCTTTTTTATTTCTTTCTTTCAATCTCTTTTTCTCCTTCATTTCTTTCTTTCTCCCTGACTCTTTCCGCCATTCTCTTGTTCTCTCTTCTTTTTTTTTTTCATTCTCTCTTTTTATCTTTCTCTCTCTTATTTATTTCTCTTTATTTTATTTCCTCTTTCGTCACACTCTTTCTATCTCTCTCCTTATTCCTTTCTCTTTAATTTATTTTTCTCTTTCTACTCTCTCCCTCTCTCATTCTTTCTCTCTTTCTCTCTCATTCTTTCTCTCTTTCTCTCTCTCATTCTCTCCCGATAATTTCTCCCTTTCACCCATGAAGCTTACATTTTTGTGATCAATTTTGCAATTTCTTCTCAAAAAGTTAAAACTGGTTTTCACTCTAACATAAAAATGAAGACATTTTTTAAAAAGAAGACCCCTTTCTTATTTCGGGAACACAAAAATATTTTGACAACTGTAAAGACAAAAACCATTTATTTATTTTAAAATGTAGGTAGCGAATGTTGCTTTTCTCGCTTTTTCTTTTCTTTTTTCAACTTGATTTTTTTTTCGTTCAAAATTTGATTGTAGATCTATTGTTTCGACATCAAAGTCCGCCAAGTTTCTTGATAGAGCCCGTGACGATGACATTTTCACACTGACACCACGCGTCTGTTGTACGTCAGTTTCGTCTCACGTTTTTCTTACTTTTGTTCTTTCTTTTGTTTGCCTTTTTCTTTCTTTCGTTTTTTTTCTCTCGCTCTTTTCTTTCTTTCTTTTACTGTATTCGTTCTTTTGTTTTTTAACATATTTTTCATACTTTCTTTTTTTTCTCTTTTCTTCTTTCCTTTCTTACCTTTTATCTTTCATTCGTTCTTCCTTTTCCTAGCAAGTTTTTCTTTGCTTCGAGAAAAGATAATGGTTTTCTTTAAATTGGAGAAGTTCTCATAGATTTGAACTACAGTGTAACCCGGATATAAGAGACCCGGATATAAGAGAAATCCGGATATAAGAGAGATTTTATCTGGTCCCAAATTAGAGCCATACTTACCTAAACAAAATAGACCAAACCCGGATATAAGAGAAATCCGGATATAAGAGACTTCTTCTCCGGTCCCAACAACTCTCTTATATCCGGGTTACACTGTATTTGGTTTCGTTTGGTTTACGGCATATCAACCTCAATGGATTATTTAATGCCGACAAAATCTATTATAATTAAAGAAATAACAAATAATTGTATTAAAAATTCATTTTTCATCGAAAAAATTTTTTGCTGTCAGAAAATATTGTCCATATTCATAAAAACAACTAAAAGCAAATAAAAGCATTTGAAATTAAATAATATCTTTGTTTCATTGAGTTTTGTATGTCACAATTCAGAGCTAATTTTCAGGTAGGGTGTGGGGGCAATTAAAAACGAAAAAACATGATTGGCATTTCACAATGCCTTGTGCTTTTAACTATTGTAATCGCTAAACTTGATTTGATAGAATTTCTCGAGTTTTCATAAAATTAGTTAGGGGGATAATAAATATATAAAAAAATATTTCTGCATGACTTTAATAAAAAAAAACATTTTTAATAATTACTATCATCTATGAATAGTTTCTGAAAGTTTCATTAACATCCGACAATTATTTTTATTTTTGCAAGATTTTTCAAATTAATGTGTCATACAAAAAACGTGCTAAAAATTGTATATGTTATTTTACTAGTTCCAGTGATACAAAGAGAAACAAAGTTTTTTTAATCAAAATTTATAATCTTCTAAAAAGAAGGAAAAAATTTTTTAAATGATTAAAAAAAAAATTTTGTTCTTTCCTCTTCATAATAACATAAACATTTAGACGATAAAATTTTGTTTTCAAGTTTGGCGTCTTTTTCATCATGCTATGCTCTTTTTTAGCGATCTCATGGAGGTACCCATTTTTAATGCTGGAATTTTTTTTTTTTTATCAAATGTATTGCTGGTAAAACATTTTCCCCTTCAAAAATCTATTTCTGGTAATATTTTTTCTTCAAAAATTTTTTTTTTTTCAAAAAGTATAACTGGTAATATTTTTTTTTTTTTCAAAAATATATTGCTGGTAATAATTTTCTTCAAAAACTTATTGCTGGTAATAACTTTTTTACAAAGCATTTCTGGTATTAAAACCTATTTTTACATTTTCATAGTGTTTTGACCCTAGTTTTGGGGTTAACTATTTGCCCATAGCTGGGACCCTAACAGGTGCTACCACCTCGGGTCAGGGTGGACCTGGGAACACCAGCAATTAAGAGGTGGTTCCACGCTCCTCAAAACCTCCTGATCAGAGACCTTGCTGTTGGACGAAGTTCATCGTCTTACCCAGGACATGGATGTAGTTTATAGTCATACCCAGGGCAGAGATTTGAAATGTGGTTACAGTCGTTCGATCAACTCTTGGAAAGTTTCAAAACTTAATTATCAAAGATATCTTACAAATAAAAAAGAAAACGTTTACCTGGTGTAATAGTAACATTGTCCAAATCGTGTAACAGCATAATTGTCCATCCACAAAATGTTTAATATCTAAAAAAACACTAAATTAATTTTCTTTTTTCCAAATTTTCAGATAAGACGGTTAGCCATCTTGTCACCGCTTGTCGTAAGAATAAAAAAAAACAAAAACATTTTGAGTTGTTCATATACAAAGAGAATAGGCTAAAATAGCTTTCTGTCAGCTCCACTATGTCTTCCCAACTGAGTAATGGTGAGAGGAAAAAGAATCACATTCAGTCCTTCGGTTATGGTACCAACATTCATACTCTGCTTTCACCTTCTAAGTCCATTCAAGAAGCATCAAGAGAACGTTGAATATGTTTTAAAA
>OZ010580.1:128621999-128631999 GCA_963932145.1 Acanthosepion lycidas | reverse complement strand
TATATATATATATATATATATATATATATATATATATATATGAAGAAATATAGGTTTAAGATGTGCTATATTTATGGAATAAAGTGCTCAATATCAGCGATAGAGCGCATGTAAATATAAATATAAAAGTGAACATCGAAGTCAACACTCAGAGGCGACAGGCTGTTTCCTGCTGGACGCAATCGTTTCTTTAGTGATATCAGTCTTTCTAACTAACCCCTAGCTGACGGAAAAAAAGATGGATTCCTACATTTTCCTAAGGGCATTTGCGTTCTGCTCGATGATTAACCATTCCCAGCCATTATGAATTACATCACACCGTACATCCAAGTTTACAGCACCTGGGTTTTCTCCAGCGTTGCTTAACTTTATTGATCTTACAGGAATAAGTATTTCAACGTGATGTGGCCAGAAGCCTGGGATAGTGAACAGAACATTATAAGAAGAGCAGGAAGTGGACGGAAAAATGAGGGGGAGAATAAAGAAAAAGATGAAGAGAAGGAGAAGAGGAGAAAAAGGAAGAAGAAGAAGAAAAATAGAGGATAGAAGAAGAAGAAGAGGAAGAAGAAGGGGAGAAAGAAAGGAAGAAAGAAAGAAAGAAAGAAAATAAGGAAGAAGAATAAGAATAGGAGGAAGAGGTGCAAGAAGAGAGAGAAGAACAAGAACAAGAATTGGGAGAAGAGGAGGAGGAAGAGGAATTACAGGAAGAAGAAGAACAGGAGGGGGTGGAGGAAGAAGAAGAGGAGGAGTCAAAGGAAGAAGCATAGAAAGATGAAGAAGAAGAAGGAGAAGGTTATGGTGGGAAAATTAAGTGTCTCTCTAAAGAAAATAGTGAAGACATTCAAATTACAATTCAAGATATGTAGGTGTTAATGAAAATAGATAAATAAAAATATATATTAAAATAATGAGAACAGTAAGCTTTACAATCCGGTGTTCTTAGTAATTATTCTTATTTAAAAAAAAAATAAACAGTGTTCGATACAATACAGTAGAGATTAAGCGGCCAAATAAAAATGCCAAAAAATTTTATCATTGAAAAAACCGGACGTCACGCGAAAAACGGACCTCACCTTAATCTGCTATTAAAAGTAACTTATATTTGATAAAGTTGTCTAGAGGAATTAAAACCTAACCACCCCTTATCAAAATGAATGATTAAATTTTCTGTAATCTTAACAACTTGAAATATTAAAATTGACTGCTTATAAATTAAATAAATTTCTTAATAGGTTATTCCAAAAATCCCTTAAGAATGGAACGGAGGTAAGGATTTTAAATTTAATTTTTATAGTTAAATTTAAAATTTTACTTTCTATTTTGAAACATGATAATTCCTATGTAGCGATGGAACCATATTTTTAAAATAGAAAATAATTGTAATAAGAATTAAATAAAAATAGATATTTATAATAAAATTTGGTTAAGATGTTTAACAGTATTTGTTTTAATCTTATTTTCCTCAAGTATTATTTTCAACGCGATGTTATAAAATACGTTTATATTATAAAAACCTATTTCCTGATTAATCGAATTAAACTGTGATATCATAGTTGATTCAATAATCTTTCTAGATTCATGATAAATAAATTCTACCATTTCAGCGTTCCTAAAAATCCAAAAGAATGGTTTGTATATTGTACGTGCGAGCTTAAAAAATTTAATAATATAATCACCAGATGTTTGTGTTGACACGTCTGTATCCGCCATCCAGCATCCAGAGCCACGCCTTCGAAAGGTCGCCTAACCGTGGTTGGAAGGATGGGTAGGCTGAGGAAGACGGCAGATAGCCTGGTACTTTGTGGTCGCTTCGAACCTGGTCGTGACACACACAAACACTGATAATGGAAAAAGGTGATATCGCGGCTCGATCCCTCCCAGCCGGATCCTTAGATAAGGATTCATTTTTAATGAAGTCAAACGGTCTTTTTGAGGGGACATAAACAGTGATTAAAATCTCCGTCATAAGACGCCTAACGGGCAACGAACGGAAATAACTACAGACGTTCGTACACACATACATATCTACATAAATATATCCAGATATAATGGCCGTCACTCGTTGTCGTGTATGACTATTGCAGGATATCAGGGACGAACCCTCCTCGTTCTCTTCGTATTCCATTAGTAAGGAAGAAGTTCTTTACAACTAAAACTCGTTTTGCCTTCATCCTCTTTGCATTTCATTAGTAAGAAGAAGGAAATGTTAATCGAACAGCTTCTTCTAAACTGACGCTACTTTCTGGAACAGACTCCTGAGGGGATGCTTCCGTGTTCTCTACAATTTAACTTCTTCAACTTTAGGGTAATCCGTTATCTAATATACATCTACTCATTATACTTACTACTTATGTCCATACAGCAATCTCACTTGATGACCACCTACCTTGAGTGGCTCTTGGGCCTTATATTGAGTGAATATTTACCAAAAAAAGAGCCGATCTCGCAGATCTTTACTAGTGGGCATTGTGTTCGTTTCTCACTGGGTAGCTTATCGATACCTATAATTCTCAAAACATGTGTTTTGATGTGTGTGTGTTGATGTGTGTGTGTTGGTGTGTGTGTGTCTGTGTTGGAGTGTGTGTGTGCGTTGATGTGTGTGTGTTGGTGTGTGTGTGTGTTGATGCGTGTGTGTTGATGTGTGTGTGTTGATGTGTGTGTGTTGGTGTGTGTGTATGTGTTGATGCGTGTGTGTGAATGTTGCTGTGTGTGTGTTGATGTGTGTGTGTTGGTGTGTGTGTATGTGTTGATGTGTGTGCGTGTGTTGATGTGTGTGTGTTGATGTGTGTGTTGATGTGTGTGTGTGTGTTGGTGTGTGCGTGTGTGTTGATGTGTGTGTGTTGATGTATGTGTGTTGATGTGTGTCTGTGTTGATGAGTGTTGATGTGTGTTGCTGTGTGTGTATGTGTTGATGTGTGTGTTGGTGTGTGTTGGTGTGTGTGTGTTGATGTGTGTGTGTGTTGATGTGTGTGTGTTGATGTGTGTGTGCGTTAGTGTGTGTGTGTTGATGTGTGTGTTGATGTGTGTGTGTTGATGTGTGTGTGTTGATGTGTGTTTATGTGTGTGTTGATGTGTGTATGTGTGTTGATGTGTGTTTGTGTTGATGTGTGTGTGTTGATGTGTGTGTGTGTTGATGTGTGTGTTGATGTGTGTGTGTTGATGTGTGTGTTGATGTGTGTGTGTGTGTGTTGCTGTGTGTGTGTTGATGTGTGTATGTGTGTTGATCGGATGTTGTTCATGCGTTTCCTCAATTTTCATCCGATTTCGATTATTATTATCTTTTTTATTTTCTTGTTTCATAGATAATTCTCCAGTGCCGGTTTCGAGTCCAAATTATTTGGAAAAAATTACAACCTTGAAGGTAAAAAATCGAAAAATAAACTCATTTTTTTTACACGTCGCGCAAAAATCAACGGCAAAAATTTAATGTCTGTAAAAAACAGCGTACAATCAATTTAGAGAGTTGAAATCTAACGCAAAATATTATTAGAATTATTAAAAAAACATTATATTATAAATAAAAATTATCGTATATTATTATGACGGTCTTCAGAAGAGGTTCCTTCCTTGCAAGATTGAGAACGCAAAAACGGCTCTTTTCAGGGTTACCGCCCACACACCACATTCAAATTGTTAAAATCCCACCCCCCATTCGGGTATGTGCATCACTTGCACTCAATTGTTATTACTAATATTGATTTTCGGGTGGGCTGACTTTAAACTTAAACAGCTCCAATTGAACGGTAAAAATTCCCAGGAATGAAAGACCCCGTCGAAGATGGGTTATACCGCTAGTACAAAAATAAAACTCGCATTCGTTTTTGATGCGGCCTCATTTCCAATAAACGTTGCATATAACATCACTGAAGATTGTTTCAAACTTTCAGCTTTCCAAGAATACCAAGATGTAAACAAAGAAATTCTACCACAGGTTTCTTGAAAATGTCTGAAACGATCCAAAGTACTTGAACAAAACAGCATAATGCTCGGACGAACTACATTACCTTGTAGCGCCGAGGCAAGCCTTCACTGCAAAGAATACACTATGTTACTTACAGAGTTAGCAAACCATCCACATTTCGTCCGTATTGGTGAGAAGTAAGTTCCACTCGAACAGCTTCTTCCCGCGAACGACTGCCCTGTGGAACCGACACCCAATTGGGTATTTTCCTGATCACTATAATCTTAACCTGTTCAAGGTTAGGGTTAACCTTTATCTTCCTATACTCACAAATGGCCTCTAAACGCAACCATTTACCTTGAGTGACCCCCGGGTCTTGTAAAGGGTGAAACTCGCTGTAAAAACAAAAACAAATTTTAAAACATAACACATTCTTTTTGGAATTGCAACTTACGCTATCTCTACCACTCCGTCCCCTGCCCCTTGATGTGACACCTGACGCTTACTAGCATCCAGTGATGCTGATCTGTTCTTCTTTTTCGGTAAATGCTGTTCTTGCTCAGAGAATGGGACCGAAACGTCTTTCTCCGCTTTAACACTGTTCACACGCATGCATTGCTTGCTATGTAACAGAGAGAGGTATACACATATACCATCACATGAACGCACACACGCAAATATAACTTTTATTGACTGGATACGGAAACGGTGTTTATATATCAAAATACAATTTGGGTTAAGATGTGTGTTTACCGATGAGAAACACGATCTCAGGCAGGAGGCGATGTTTTAAACCTGGGTCACTAGTAAACAATGGGGATGGGCGATATCCTTGGTCTTGTTTAAGAGTATTTGTTTTGATTAAAAGGTTGAATCAATGTTTAGATATCCCAAAGTATAATTTTGGTGAAGCGAGAAGAACTCGTGATTGAGATAAGGTAAATAATTGGAGAATAGTTTTACATGTCAAGGGATAGTTTTTGGCACTCGTGGTAGCTGCGTGCCGGGCCGAGGGTCAATTGTGATCAGCTGATCCTTTTTTTATATTAACTCAAGATTTTGCTAATAAAGCAGAGTCAGGGAAAGAGACTGTAGTCGAGAAAGTCACGAGACTATCGTCGCAGTGAATTGAGCGATTTTTGCGGGATTATTTTGGAGGAGAGAGAGAAGATTAACCCCTGTTCTGAGAAGTCTGTATGAGACGGGACTATAAGTCATAAACCTACCCCATACGTTTCAATACGCGTTTATCACACACAAACCCTCTCTCTGTTAGGAATTCGCTGGGTGCATTTTGTCTTTTTCTTTTCTCATTTATGTTAAATGTTTTTATTCTCCCTGTAACCTCTGTTCTGATGTTATCTTCTTATATAAAAGACGTCAATATTTCCGCCATTGTTGTCTGGCTTCTGCAGATATTATTTCTTGTTTTATTTTGCCACATTCTAAACTTCCTAGCGCCAACTCTCACAGCCGTGTCCACATCCCCTGTCGACCGTGAACGTATGGACAACATCCCGCTTACTGGATCTAAAAACTAACTCAGTGTGGATATCGAGC
The DNA here is from genome assembly GCA_963932145.1 of Acanthosepion lycidas. Classification (NCBI taxonomy): domain Eukaryota; kingdom Metazoa; phylum Mollusca; class Cephalopoda; order Sepiida; family Sepiidae; genus Acanthosepion; species Acanthosepion lycidas. The sequence goes on along the minus strand of OZ010580.1, from coordinate 128,626,538 downwards.
AGGACTTGGCCAGTTGACTGGTCGAAATAATCTACGGGTACTCAGGGAGCGTACGCCCAGTTACCCCTAAGTTCGGTTCAGACCGAGTGGACACCTCAACCGTCTCTAAGTCTAAGACTGCCAGTAACTCCAGAGTATTTGTATTTATTTTTCAGATTTTCTCCAGGCTCCTCTTACTATCAAAGGATTCAAATTTGGATTCGTGTGTCTAAAATACATTTTGCTAAATTATGAATATTTATTATGCTTACATCATGATAAAATATATTTTATTAACAAACATCACTATAAAACAGACCCAAAATTGCATTCGTATCCACAATTATTTCCACTCAACAGCCCCGAGAGTAATTCTAACATAACCGTTACCGTCTACCCAAATAACCGTTAGAATAATGCAATAGACCTACCCATAATGCATCAGTGACGAGTATATATATATAAATAGTCCCCAAAATGCATTCAGATCTACAATTATTTCCACTCAATAGCCCCGAGAGTAATTCTAACATAACCGTTACCGTCTATCCAAATAACCGTTAGAATAATACAATAGACCTACCCATAATGCATCACTGACGAGCATATATATAAATAGTCAAGACAAAACACAACGCACATGGCCTGATGATTGTCTTTAAGCATGAAACAGAAAGGAACCTTAGGTTTAAGGCTCCAAGTTAACTACAGAGAATTGTCCTACAGGACGGATTAGAGATTAAAGAGTTGGTTCGTGAATTTGGTGGCATAGTAATTGGCCTCAATATTCACTTTTATATTTACATACACTCTATCCCTAATATTGAACAATTTAACTCATAAATACAGCGTAACTTAAAACGATATTTTTATCATATATATATGTGTGTGTGTGTGTGTGTGTGTGTGTGTGTGGTTCTAATTAGAGGTTAGAACGTTCGCTTTCTGACCATGGGATCCGAGTTTGAATCTCTGTCAGGAAGGCGACTTATCCGTCTGGATGTGATTTGGAAAGTGCCTGAAAACCATACCTCGGGTTGACCCAAGCCTTTTCAGTGAAATTGGATAAAAGAGAACCATGGTGGCCGTTGATTGCTGACACAAGACATTGTGGGTGAACATTTAGTTAAAAAAAGAAACATAAAAAAGATATTTTTTCTGAGTTTCTTGGGAAAATTATACTATTTATAAATCAGTGCTTATGATAGTCTAGGAGGACCCTCTTAGTAGACCTAGCATAGAAATAAATACGATATGGAAGACGCTAATAAAGAAAGAAAGAAGAATGATAGCAGAAGTAGTTAAAGCATGACATAGAGCAGCAGTAGCTGGTAGGTTAGGTTTAAGGCTCCAAGTTAACTACAGAGAATTGTCCTACAGGATGGATTAGAGATTAAAGAGTTGCTTCGTGAATTTGTTGGCATAGTAATTGTGAGTTCAATCCCTGGGCCGGGTAGTGTGTACTTGGAAACAGTAGGAACAGGGCGAGCAATAATTGAGCAGTACTATAAATAAGAATTAGATGATTTCCCTAGACATGGTCAGTTGAATGAGAACATTATACCTCCGTAGAATAAATAAACTAAAGGGTTCAGTTCAGAATTCCAATGAGTAAGTAGCAGGACAGACTGGGTTCTATAGCCTTGGATGGAAACTGGTCTAGAAAAAGGACAACTCTGAATTCCAAGCCTGCAGAGGGTTGTTTGGGACCTTGTGGCACGTAGTATTCGGCTCTTCAAAAAGTGTGGATGCACAAAACCTTCAGCACTATAATGAAATCTCATGTGCTGGTGTCGAGTTGTCGGTTCATAGGAAATCATCTGCTTGACCATCATACGTCGATTTCGACAGAAATGTCGAATATATATATATATATATATATATATATATATATATATATATATATATATATATATATATACTAGCAGGACCGCCCGGCGTTGCCCGGGGATGTAACAGTAAGAGATAGATCAAGTATCGACCATCATAAAGACTGAAAAATAAAATTGACAAAGATTATTGTTTAAGGTTGACGAACACGCATGTCTTAATTAGTTTTTTTTTTTTTTGTTGTTTTTTGTTTTTTGGGGGGTTTTTTTACGAATTGGCCAAACCCAAACTCAAACAAAAAATTGTTTTCAATCGTTATGAGTCTATCGATTGAATTGAATTTTATTATAAACAATTGTCTTGTAAATGGAATTTTTAAAGCATTCTGAATGTAAAAATAAAGAAAAATGTGTGCAAGACAATAAGAAACACTACCTGCCAAAAAAAAGTGAAGTTTTGTTGAAATCGGTTAAAAAATGTACGAAATCCGATCCCATATATAAACGAACACACACACACACACACACACAAGCAAGCAACCTGGGTTTTATAATAAATATAACTCGATATGAGTTGTCTCCCTTTCATTAATGCCTCTTAATCGTGTTTTCAAATTGATTTCGTGCAAAAACAATTGTGTTTTTCCAATTTTTGGCGCTGTCAGAACCACCGCAGGGTAATTTTACGCAGTCCTGTGAAGTTTTGTTGAAATCGGTTGAAAAATGTAGGAAATCCGATCCAATATATAAACGTACAGACACACACACACACAATCTGCGTTTTATAAGTAAGATATATATATATATATATATATATATATATATATATATATATATGTTACAGTAAAAATTCAAAATTACCTCATATGGATATAGTCTATTTCAAATCGGCACAACTTAATACCGACCCTCATCAGCCCTCGAATGCCTAACTGAAATTGGGGTTCTGCATTCATTTTAGATAGCAATCTTGCTCAAAGGGGCGCCTTGTTTTTGATGTTGGTAACGAGAGGAGGGCGTAAAGTATCTCTTTAAGAGGAAGTGGTCGGAGTTTATTTATGGTCAGGATTATATACCAACGGATCTATTAGCTGTACTATATATATATATATATATATATATATATATATATATATATATATATATATATATATACAGTTTTGATGTATACGGAATAAATTCCAATAACCACAAAATAGTATTCTTAAAAGAGTGCTCAATACAGAGTAGAGCAAATATAAATTGAATCAAACACCGTCACTTGATAATAAACCAGAAGATGTTGAAACAAAATGGCTAATTTTGTAGTGATTTTTAGAATAATATTTATGTCATAATTTTCAAATAAATTATATATATATATATATATATATATATATATATATATATATATATTATGAAATGGACAAAGTCAGACAATTATTTTAAGAACATATAAACATAAAAATATGTCTTAAAATATATGTGTGTGTGTGTATGGCCTGACGATTGCGTCTAGCATGAAGCAGCCTGTCGCCTCTCAGTGTTGACTTCAATGTTCACTTTTATATATATATATATATATATATATATGTGTGTGTGTGTGTGTGTGTGTGTGGTATATAATATCTTTTTGCTTCGTCAGGAAGAGTTTTCTGAACATGAGTCACCCAATGGCCATCAAAATCAGCCTATATGTGCTACGACGCGTGCGTCACCGTATGTTTATAGTTGCTATTAATACGTTGCTGCCGACGTCGATTGTCTTTAACCGCTTTCTCGGCGGGCCGTCCGTGGGCGTCCTTACGTTTGTGCCGATACGCCGTGCCTCACCTGCTGACGTATTTGTTCAGTGTTCGGGACAACGGTTGTTCAGTGCAAACAACAGAACACGTTTCGCTTAAGTTGGATTTTGATGAGCCATACACTTGCTAACCCGTACAAACGAAGAGTAAATACGATTTTACAAAGTATAAAAAAAAGTCTCATGTTCTATTATATATTGTGGATTGTGTCCATAGATTTCACTGACAACTAGCAGTAGTTTTAGATATCCACAAGTTGTATCTTATATATATATATATATATATATATATATATATATAAAGTTATTATTTCCTTCGTTCCCGCCACTGTGATCTTGTACTTGAATGAAAGGTGAAACCAACATTTTTTCAAAGATTCCAGGCATTTGTGGACAGTAAAAGTCGTACTAAATTCGTTTTGCTGTAGTTTAAAGAAGTTAATTTAAACAAATAATAAATGTTCTGTAATTGAATGACAAAATAAAAGAAACATTCTATGTAAGTCTTTTTATTTTTTGAAAGCACATAACCACACTGAACTAATGTTCTTATTAAGTGACAAGGGGAAAATATAAGTGAAGTCGTTGATTATAGTTTTGCACCAATTGATTTGCTTGATTCGTTTTCTACGGTTTATCAACCTTTAGCAGGTTATTTAAAGCCAGACAATATTTTTAGATTGTAGGAATTCTTTTTTGGAGATAACAATGGTTTAGTGATACAAGTCTTACTAATTAACACATTAGGAGGTATGTCTGTGAAGTATATATGGTAGGTATTTTTGTCGCAGCCTCTAGTTTTTTTCATGTAAAAATCTATCTATCCATCTATCTATCTACACGTAGACATTATATATATATATATATATATATATATATATATATATATATATATATTACAAATTTGTGCCTGGTAGGGATAATTCCAAGAAAGATATTAATCCTTGG
>OZ010580.1:128534499-128616999 GCA_963932145.1 Acanthosepion lycidas | reverse complement strand
AAATGTTGTTTAATACTGTTTATTATATATATATATATTTTTTAAATCCACATTAGAACCAAAAACGTCTGCGGTATCTCTCTTCTTTTGAACATATTATAAACAGAGCATTTACTTAAATATTTGTATCTATAAAAAGAATGTATAAACATAAAAATGTCTAAAAATAATTGTCGGACTTTGTCCATTTCATAATATATATATATATATATATATATATATATATATATATATATATATATTGCGTATATCTACTTACTTTCAATAGAACCCTCTCGTAAAGTTTCTTAATATCCTTATTAAAGGAAGAAAGAAAATTACCATGTTACTTTTATTTTGAGTACTTCGACTTTAGCCCAATGGCGTCATCAGGCTCTTGTTTTTTCCACGACAAAAATCTGTCGTGTTCATCATTTTTCTAAGACAAAATTGTCGTGTTCATCTGAAAATTAAATTCTTACGTTTCACAAATGTTTCAAAATGGTTACAGTACATAGTTAAATGTATCTAGGTTTTAACAAATAGTTTTCAATATTTTTTCTTTTTTAAAAAAAATATTTAGACATTCCAATAATTTATTTACTTCCCTTGGCGTATGCACGTGTGTCTATATGATAGAATTTAAAAAATGAACTGTACATAGCTTAGAGTATTTCACTTCACACATAAAAACTTAATTTAAGAAAAAAACGTGGACTTTTTTTTCGTGTGATGCGTTTCGTCGTTTATGACGTCATCGGACTAAGTTTGTGCTTACATTGATGCGACTACGCATGCGCGCGAAAGAGAGAGGATGGAAATTTTAAATTTAACGACCTTTTTTTTAATGTTTTTAATTTGTTTTGTTGGGTCTAGCCGATTTCATTTAGATTCTTTTTCTATGAAAAAAAAATCGTCTTTAAATTTAAAATTCTCAGCGTCTCTCTTTCGTTCGTGCGCATGTGTAATTGCATCAACGTCCTAAATGACGAAATTCCTCAGAAGGAAACATTTTCTACTTTGTCATACATGGGTTAGAAAAAACTATGGCACCTTCCTTGATAGATTTCATTTTAACATCAAGAAACTGATAGAACTGGAAAGGGTCAGTATAAAAATAAGTAGTCACTATATGTTTATATTATTCAATGAAATATGTTGCAATGAAGATATGCTGCCTATATATATATATATATATATATATATATATATATATATATATATGTGTGTGTGTGTGTGTGTGTGTGTGTGTGTGTATAAATAAAAAGAAAGAACAGTAAAATCCGGTGTTCTTATAGATATTTTTATTTTTACAAAATAGTGCTCAATGTAAATTTACAGAGCATTAATATTATAAACTAATTGATTTAAAATATGTTTTTTCCGCTACACAGTTCTAACCATGTTTCAAAAATGGAAGGTCCGAATTTAATTTTGTAATTAAATTAAAAACATTAGTTCCATTTCATCCTCAAGCGAATTTTGGAGTAACTTTTAAAATTACTGGGTTTTAAAGACACAGCTAAAATCATAATTCACGTTTCCAAGGTTACAGATGAATTCACTTCCGGTAGACAATTAATTTATAATATATATATTAATTTATATATATATATATATATATATATATATATATATATATATATATATATATATATAGGCCCGGTGGAGTAATAGATAGCGGCTTGTATTGCAGTCGAATCCATTACATTCACTTAACGTGCTAATAGCCTTGGAAAATGTGTAAATCCTCCTCTTCTCCCTCTAGCTATGGGTAAATAGCAGGACAGACTGAGTTCTATTGCCTTGGATGGCAACTGGTCTAGGAGAAGGACAACTCTGAATTCAAAACCTGCGGAGGGTCGTTTGGGGACCTTGTGGCACTTAGTGCACCAGGTCTCTGTATTCGGCCCTTCAAAAAGTGTGGATGGTCCTGCACGAAACCTTCATCACTATAATCAAATCTCATGTGCTGTTGTTGGGCTGTGGGTTTCCTGGGAAATGATTTGCTTGACCCTCATACGTCGAATTCGACAGGAGAGTCCAGTATATACATACATATATATATATATATATATATATATATATATATATATATATATATAGAGAGAGAGAGAGAGAGAGAGAGAGAGAGAGATAGATAGATAGATAGATAGATAGATAGATAGATAGATACCTACATTTGGTGCGCGACTAAAGTTTCCTTGGTTACCCGTCTTGTCAGGCATCTGAAAAATTTATTTCGGTTGAGCTCTCTGGGGGGGGGTGAGTGTGGGTTTGTAAACAGTGACTATCACGGCTAAAATTGCAAGACTCTTCGGTAAATAGAATCGAGTTCTCTCAGTCACTGTGTGTTTATCTAAAAATAAATACGCTTAAATTCACCTTCATCCCTGCCGTGTGAGAACGGCTTAGTGGTAGAATCTGAATTGGCGTCCGTCGGGTTTCGATCCTAGCTAGAGGCAACCGGACGTCTAGCAACACTGATGAGCTGTGATACAGCGAAACAGTATGTCTGAGGATGACAATATATATATATATATATATATATATATATATATATATATATATATATATATATATGCAAAATATTTAAAAGCTGATCAGAGCACACTTCCGCGGTTTCGAAGTCTACGTTCTCCTCAGGTTGTTTGTTCAGCAAATCAAATACACGGAGCTCATGAACTTAAGCACTTTCGAAACTTTCTAATTTAAACTTTACTTACTAACTAATTTAAAATTTCTAACTTTAACCGGATTCAAATAACCCTCTAGCTAAACTTTTTAAAATGTCTGCATTTGGTCATGATCTCTGACCTCCCGTTCAGCAATTCATTTCTGTATCTGTATGCTACTATGGCTATTTTCTCTTCTTGGCATAGCCTACACGTATTCTCAGCTATTATGTTAGTCTTTAAATTTCTTAAAATGCTCCATTTAATGCTTAGACTTTCGCTATGATCCTACCTAAATTACTAATAGTAGTTTGCTAGTATCGTGTTGTACCTATGCTCCGGAATCCTAAAGGATTAGATATTATTGTACACCTCCCCTTGAAATACGGTCAAATTAAGTTATAGCAGCGCAAGCAGCATTGGCAACATCATAAAAAGAATGAATAACAGAAATTTAAATCTACAAAATGACGTGAAGGCGAGATTACAACATATATATATATATATATATATATATATATATATATATATATATATATATATATATATATATATATATATATATATCTTATACAGTGTTACATTAGAACATGCACATATCCACTACAAAATTGTTCATTTTCGTTTCAACGTCAAACAAGGGAAACCGTTTTTAGACGTTTAAATGGGAAATTATGGTGTTTTTGACGTTGAAACGAAAATGTACAATTTTGTAGTGGATATGTGCATGTTCTAATTGTAACACTGCAGAAGATAAATAAATATTTACGGCTCTAATTTATGTATTGAGAACTATTTTTAAATTAATGTTTTGAACGCTGTAATCTTCCTGTTCGTTCTCCTACACTTTGATATATATATATATATATATATATATATATATATATATATATATATATATATATATATATAGGGAGTATATCTTCATTCAAACATGTTTCATCGAGTAATTTCTCTTCCTTTTAAGACAAATACCTTCCTCCCTCCCCTGACCACTGCCTCGTGCTTTTCGTCTGACTGAAACATTGAAATGGATAAATTCTGTATTACTTTTAAGACAGATTGATATTTTTGCTTTCAATGTTAAATTCTACTTCCAGTCCCCCACCCACAACCTCCGTATCTGTATATACACGAAGTCATTCCACACTGGAGGTGATAAAACAGACGACCGATATCTTCGTCTGCTGAAATAGACTATTCCTCATATGTGGTAATTTTGCATGTTATTATTTATTAATTATTTTGCTCTGTATTAATAAATACATTGAGCTCTTTTTGTGCATCAGTTTTAATATTTTATATTAATAGGATCCACTTGGATTAAATACCAACGGATTTATTGCCTTTACCAAAATTTTTTTTTAAAGCTTTTAACCCCAAGCAAAGCGGGAGTGCCACTAGCACGCAATGGTTTACAGAGAACGGGAGCAAGAGAAAAGAAGCATGATGAAGAAAAGGATGAAGAGAAGAACGAGGAATCGATCAGTGGAGATGTCGATTAACATTGCATTTGAATAGTTGGGGATTATAGCAATCAGGGAAGCAAGTAAGAGGGTGGGAGCTCCACAGGCGGGAAGTGCGAGACATGAAGCTATTGGAGTAAAAGAGACGACTACATTTAACCGTTTCAACAGTGAAAATGTGTGACTAAGATGCCAACCTAGTGGTATGTTTAAATTCATGCAGTTTTGGGAACTAGCGGAAGTTGCTCGTCGGAGCAGTTACCGTGAAAGTATTTGTAGAAATGACAAAGGGAGGCGACGGCATGTCTGTAAGAGAGCGACTGTAAACGAAATGCCAGCTCAGGGCCAATCACATTGCATATCCGTCTTTGGCTTTTGTATTCAATGGAATTTTATCCGAAATTATTTTTATTACGATAAACGTATAATTTTTAATCGGCATACGTTTTTGAGTTGCTATCCTTGTTTTGTTTGTTTAATAATATTCAATTCTCAGTGTTCAAACAAGGAAATAACGCTATGAGGACATGCAGAAAAAGTATCTCATGTTTAGTCAAGGAGAGATATTGATTTTCCAATCGTAGCTTAGAAGCGGCACAAGGCTGAAAGTATGGGGCACCCAGTGAGGATCGAACTCACTATTCATTCGTAAGCGTTCTAGCGACACAAGCTTGCTAACCATTACACTGCCTCGAGGTGCGCCACTCAAGGAGAGATAACTGACTGGCAAGTGTTAATTTGGTTGCAAAGTCTCCTCCTGGAGAAATGCCGTTGGAAGATGAACCCAGACCGAGGAGGTTCATCTGAGAGCTATGGCAATTCAAAGCAATCAGTTATATGCCATGCGTGATACGCCCTTAGGCGATCATGTATCGAAAGATACATGACTGACGAGGCAGATTTTCTTTCCGCGATAGACCAGTTGTCATCCAAGACTATAGAATCCGGTCTGTCCTGCTATTTACCGATAGGCGGATGGAGAAGAGAGCTCACACCTTTCCCAAAGGTATTAGCACGTAAGTAAATGTCAGTCAGTCATGTGCCATGCGTGATACACGCGTAGGCGATCATGTATGTTTCGATACATGACTGATGAGGCAGATTTTTTTCCCACAGTAGGCTGCCATTTCTTTAAGCGGTAGACCAGTTGCCATCCAAGGCTATAGAACCCCGTCTGTCCTGTTATTTTACCCATAGCTGGGAGAGAAGAGGAGTCATACCTTTCCCCAAAGGTATTAGCACGTAAGTGAATGTAATGGATTCGACTGGAATTCGAACTCGGCTCTCCGATTCCTCAATCCGAGCCGCTATCCATTTCTCTACTCAGTAATTAGCAAAGATCTGAAGCACATTACAATATGCAATATGCCGACACTTGGAAAAGAGAGGGAAACTTAAAACGCTGGGAGTTTCATTTCGCAATAGAGAAATAAGCCGTTCCATGAATATTTAATAACAGGTGATGAAAAATGAGATGCATATGAAAAATTTCAACTCAAACGGCATTGGCTTGGAAAAAAAACCCAAAAGCTGATCTCCATGGAAGAAAGTCGATTCTGTTCCAGTGATCGGATCGTCAGAGTATTAGTCATTTGGAGTTATTAAAATACAATGAAAACGCTAAATACAATACAACATATGTCTAGCACGCGATTGAAAAGGACGCCATTAAATAAACGCAAAATTTAGTTATCAACATTGTCTTCTTCAATTCTTCTCCGTGGTATGTGAGTCGGTAAAAAATGCTTGATTTCCTTTATATACATAGATCAAATAGTAGGGAGGTGATGCTCCTGTGGTGTAACCGTCGGGGGATCATTTATTTTCAGTTCTTAAAATACAATGAAAACGCTAAATTCACTTTTATATGTCCGGCACTCGATTGAAAAGGACGCCCCAAAAATGAACACAAATCTAGCATGATTCGAAATTGTATCCTCAACATTCTTCTCCATGCTTCATCATGTTACGTGGGTCGGTAAAAATGCTTGATTTCCTTTATATACATAGATTAAATAATAGGGAGGCACTGCTCTTGTGGTGGAACCGTCAGGGTATTATTTATTTACAGTTCTTAAAATGCAGTGAAACACGTAAGGCACATTTATCTCATCATCAGCTGCAAATGTGTCTGTTGAAACTTGACTAATGCATGGAATAATAATGCAACACCAAATGTACTTAGAACAAAAATGTATTGAAACAAGAAAGTGTACACAATATTTACATATAGTCTTTTGTATATTCCTGGGAAGACCGTTCCTGGAGAATGTGTGTTGACTGAGTCGCAGTCGGGCAGAGTCTCTGGTTGGATCTCTCGATTCCTTTCCCTCTCTTCCCGGTACCAACCATATTTATATGGTCGGTACTCCACTATGCAAATTAGGTGGATCCTACCACAACAGTGTCGATAAAAGTTTGGTTGAAAATTGTCACTATGGAAAATGTTTACCCACCTCCTCTATGATGACACAAATCCGCATACAGAAAAATGATAAAATAAAATAAAAAATTGGCACGCGGTTCTTCCACTTTGTTTAGATATCAATTCGTTGTTCTGGGAACTATACTAAACGATAATGGGCAGCAAGCCCTCAGATCGGGCGATTGGAGGTTTTGAGGAGCATGGTACCACCTCTTCATTGCTACTGTTCCTAGGTCCGCTCTGGGCCGAGGTGGCAGCACCACTTAGGGTCCCAGCTATTGGCAAATACTCAACCCCCACCAAACAAAAATCAACAGTTCATTTTTATAATAAAATAACCAAAATGCATTTTTATATCAAAATGACAATCAAAGCAAAAATATGAGAAAATAGATTTCTAAAGTAAAATTACCAACGATACATTTTATCATCTACACACTATATATCTACAAAACATATCATTACCCTGAGAGTATGAAATTATGTACAAGGTATCTGTAGTTAAAAAAAAGTCTCACTGCTGCACACGTTAAACGTTGAAGACAGACTAGTAACAAATGTACACGAATAACAAATGTAATCTAGTCTACATAGCAACACGGCACCTTCTACCGTAATTTTTTTTATTAAGTTAACAACGCAAAAACGAAGTATTTGACGTTTATATGAACTTTTGTCCGAGTTTTGGAGTGAGGAATCCGCCCCCAAAGTTTGTAAAGAGTATTTTTGATAAACCCTGTATGCGTGTGTACGTGTGCCTACCTACCTATCTATCTATCTATCTATCTATCTCGCTCTCTCTCTTTCTCGAGACATACACACACACACACACACACACACACACATATATATATATATATATATATATATGATTTAAAACGTGCATTCAGTTATATAGATATATGTTTGTTTTTGGTGTATTTTTGTAAATGTCAACCATATGTTCAAGATTAATTTTCATTTCCAATGCAAAGACACACACACGCGCATTTTCTTTTTTCTCGCATATATATATATATATATACATATATATATATGTGTGTGTGTGTGTGGTGTGTGTGTACGTGTATGTGTGGTGTGTGTGTGTGTGGTGTGCGTGTGTGCATGTGTGTGCGCGCGCGCGTGTGTGTCTGTGTGTGTGTGTGTGTATGTGTGTGTGTGTGGATTCTTGTTGCCTTGGCCAGGCTGTAGCTGTAATAAGACACCGCTTATCCTAGCACCCTGGACGCTTCACAACTTCGGCTGATGGACAGAATGGAGAATTGAATGCGACTCTACGGCCCATGCTGCATTTTCCAGAAACTGACAATAACAGACATTCATTGGTAGAACGTTGGGGGACGGGCTGCAGAAAGGGAGTCGGCATTTTGGGTTTGTCTATAAACCAGAAATGGCACCAAATCACAGGAAAAAAAAAGAGGTGGACAGGCCTAAGTTCGGCCGATTCTTTCCGTTGGTGATTCAAAGTTTAAGACACAAAAAAAATAGAAAAAAATAGCGGGGGAAAGAAAGAAAGAAAGAAAGAAAGAAAGAAAGAAAGAAAGAAAGACAAATATCCCCTCAAACGGCCCAACCACCCTAAACCTAAATCGACTGGATTCTAAACTGAGCGGGGATATTTTGTAGATTTACAAATATTGATAGTGAGTAACCGAATTTATGGTAGGAGCCAAGGATTAGACGCGCTGGGTTTGCCTTGTGGGGGTAACTTGAGAAAAAACTCTGCTGTTTTTGTTGTTGTTGTTGTTTTGTTTTTTTTTTAACCTATTTTTATTTTATTTTGATTGATAGGAATGCATGACAAAAGCCAAAAATACAGAGATTTGTTATAAACCCAATTATATCCACTTTTTATAAGATTTCTTCTCTCTTTTATATATATATATATATATATATATATATATATATATATATATATATATATATATATATATTACTTTCTTTTTTACCTGTTACTTTTATGTCTTTCACGCAGTCGATCATCTTGTGTCTCGAATGAGCAATCCGCTCGTAACAAAAAGGAAAAAAAAAATCCAATTTCTACTTAAATCTCAAGAACAACGGTTGGTCTAGTTATGGCCCTCCTTATCCTCCACAAGAATTGTCCAGAAATTTAATCTTTATTTTCTTTATTCACTAACAACTTCTTGAATTTTATTTACATTCGGTCTAATGTTCTTATCTTCGCTGTTACAATTCGAACGTTTCGGCAGTTGTCCCCTTCGCCCTTCTTCAGGTGTCTGTCGAGCCCGGTAAATGAAACCTGTAGGGACATACTTGTGGACTGGTGCTACAGAATCGCAAACATGGACCTGTTCCAAATAACAAAAACCACGTCACTCGTGTACGTTTATCAGCCAAACTGGAATGCATAATATTTACTCTGTCCCCACCCCCACTAGGACGAGATGTGACACAAGGTCTATTTTTAGGTGAGGACCCGAGCATGTACACCCGGGACAGGAACAAAAATTCCCCTCAGACCCCGCAACCGTCCGTCGCGCTGGCCTCGGTGCGAGCACCGATCCCTCCCTCTGGTGCAATGGGAGGGCGCGGCCTCGGGCAGCTGTTCCCCAGGGCTGGGCACCTCTTCAGTATAATTTTCTCAGTTGCCCCTCTGTCCTTTGACAGAGAAGCCCCCGAGCGCACTACGTCCAAGGACAGAGACGCAACTGAGAGATGATAAGTAGATGTGTACCTACACAAAAAGAGTAAGGTACACACTTGAATGCACATGTAACATGATGAAAAAATAAGGACATAATCAAGATGCAGACATTCCATACTACTTCGAACAAAACTCTCGGAAGGAAGCTCTTATCCAATCAATAGCGACCAGGCGGAAGAGCTCAATCTACCGTACTGTATAACCAATAGCTGGAAGATTCAAGGATTCAAATCCTTCCTAATGATAATTTGTGCGGAAAGGAATATGGCGAAATTCTACTGGAATGCGAATTCGGTCCGCCTGCACATCCACCATTTATCCAAGCACCACCTTTTATTCAATAACCCGAATATATTAATTAAAAGAAGTGAATTAATGGTCACATGTAAGTCTAAAAATAAATATCTATTGAAAAAGTTTGAACCAGATTGATTTTGGCGATTGCCATCACCTCTCATGTATACGCTATATATCTTACCTATTATAAAACGCAGATTGTGTGTGTGTGTGTGTGTGTGTGTGTGTGTGTGTGTCTGTACGTTTATATATTGGATCGGATTTCCTACATTTTTCAACCGATTTCAACAAAACTTCACAGGACTGCGTAAAATAAACTTGAGGTGGTTCTGACAGCGCCAAAAATTGGAAAAAAAACAATTGTTTTTGCACAAAATCAGTTTGAAAACACGATAAAACACGATTCTGTTGCCAGAATGAAAGGGGGACAACTCATATCGAGTTAAAACTTATAAAACCCAGGTTGTGTGTGTGTGTGTGTGTGTGTGTGTGTGTGTGTGTGTGTGTGTGTGTGTGTGTGTGTGTTCGTTTATATATGGGATCGGATTTCCTACTTTTTTCGACCAATTTCAACAAAACTTCTCAAAACTTCACTTTTTTTTGGCAGGTAGTGTTTCTTATTGTCTTGCACACTTTTTTCTTTATTTTTACATTCAGAATGCTTTAAAAATTTCATTTACAAGACAATTGTGTATAATAAAATTCTATTCAATCGGTAGACTCATAACGATTGAAAACAATGTTTTTGTTTGAGTATGGGTTTGACCAATTCGTAAAAAAAACAACCCAAACCCCCCCCCCCCAAAAAAAATATAATTAAGACATGCGTGTCCGTCAACCTTAAACAATAATCTTTGTCAATTTATTTTTCAGTCTTTATGATGGTCAATACTTGATCTATCTCTTACTGTTACATCCCCGGGCAACGCCGGGCTCTCCTGCTAGTATATTTATATAGGTACCGTCCTGATTCGCTAAAAATGAGTATAACTTGATGAAAATAGGCCTCAAACTTAATAGAGTTCTACCGATGAAACCTTTATGATATTATTGAGAAGAAAAAAAAACAAAGGATTTCTTGTAACTTTTATCCTATTTAGAACGTTCAAACTTTTCGTTAAAATCTTTTTTTTTTAAGGTGGCAACAGCGAGCAGCCCAAAGCTTAGTATAGGAAATTTTATCGCCTTTTTTTAGCTGAAAAATACGTTAACTTGGAAATTCTTGTAAAAATAAAATAATTGTCGGATTTTAATGAAGTTTGCATGACTTATTCACAGATTAATTAAATTATTTTAGAAATGTTTCTTTTTAGAAAGTCTTGAGAAAAACATTATATTTTTTATATCTGTTATCGACCACTTATTTCATTTTATGAAATGTCAAGAAAATAATTTTTTGTACCACTTAATGTTAATATTAGTTAGACGCAGAACTTTTAAGGATTTTAATCATCAATTCTCTTTGTAAAACAGAAACTACAGTTACCGAAGATCTGATCTGAATGTAAAATAAAGATTCAATAAAACTAAGATATTATTTAATTAGAAAAGATTTTAATTGCTTTTATGAATAAGATACATTATGGGCAAATTGTTTTAAGAAAAAAATTTCAATGAATTTTTACAATTGTTTTGATTTTTTAAAATTTGAATTAGAATAGTTATAAATCTTGAAATCTTGTACTGGTTAGATAATATTAAGTAAAAACTACATTTACTAATCAGAAATGGAAAAGCTTATTACAATTCAGCAACTACCAATATTTTAAAAAGAATTTTTAATGAATTTTTAATGAAAGATTTCAAACTTATTCACATATGAATTAAATTATTTTAAAAATATTTCTTTTTTAGAAAATCTTTCCTTTTTTTTATACATCTGTTAACCAACACTTATTTAATTTTATGGAATTTTGAGAAATTAATTTTTCTCCCACTTAATTTTTATATTAATTATACGCAGTACTCCTTGGAGAATTAAAATCATCAAATTCTTCGTTTTTATTTCAAACAGGATCCTCATTTACTGAAGATCGGCTCTGATTCAAATAATAAAACTTCAATAGAACTAAGATATTATTTAATTAGAAAAGCTTTTAATTCCTTTTATGAATAAGATATATTATGAACATTATTGTCTTAAGAAAATTTCGATCAATAATGAATTTTTACAAGAATTATTTACATTTTTCTTAATAGAATAATTTATAAAGTTTTAAATTTCTGTATTAATTTGTACCAATTAGGTGGTATTGTTATAAATTAAAAACTATGTTTACTAATTATAAACGAAAAAGCTTGCTACTATTCAGTGCTTCCTTCTAAAAATAATTTAGAATTTTTATCAGAAAATAAGAGTGATAACTATATTAAAATTAAAGTAAAGCTACCTAAAATTCAATAAAAGATTATTACGGAGAATATTTTCCTAAATATTTAAGATTACTGGGTAATTAAAGATTATATAAATGAGATGCTCACGTTATAGTAATCAAATAACTTTTACAGGTATGTCCATTGTAGGAAAAAAATTAGTTAAACTTCCGTTTGTCAATCAAGCTGTCAATACTTTAAATAAACACCTACCACAGTGTTAAAATGCATTTCTGCAATATTTTAAAATAATATTTGTTTCAAATCAGATTCATACAAACAACGCGAGGCTCTAGATGCAGATATATATGCATTTGTTATTGCGTATGTATGTGTGCTCGAAGAAATACATGTATATCTGCGCCTGGATTCGCATTGTTTATATGTGTGTGTTTGTGTGAACGATAATGGCGTACACCTGTATGTATGTATGTCTGCGTGCGTATATCATCCCAAAACGGACACAGAAGAGAATGTCCCCCCACCAAACATAATCAAACTAATATAAATAGATTCAAATATTAAAAAATAAATCAGTTTGTCTGATGATGTCTGATAAGTACTGCGCATATGTAATATATATAAAAATTATATTATATTATATATATATATATATATATATATATATATATATATATAGCTGGCGAGGATACCCATCTATTAGGGCAGCTAGCCACCCCTGTTGAAAACGCTTGCTCAGGCGCATTTGTGTTTGTACAACACCAACAGAGCCCACCTGTAGTTTATACTGCAACTCTGCTGATCAGACCTTAGTTACAGTTTCTTGAAGAGAGCGTATTATCTTGCATGATCAGCAATTTGATCAAGTCCAGCATGCTCAAGTCCTTGGGTTCGATGACTTGTGGCTTTGTCCTAGCACTGCTATAGACGACCCCCAAGAATTCCGTCTACCCAATTTCACTTACATGGCTTGGGTCAATCCATGGCCAGTTCCTAGAAGCTGACAGCCAGGCACCAGCACATGGGATTTGATTATAGTGGTAAAGGTTTTTTGCAGGACCATCCACACTTTTTGAAGGGCCGAATACAGAGACCTAGTGCACTACGTCCCACAAGGTACCCAAACGACCCTCCGCAGGTTTTGAAATCAGAATTGTTCTTCTCCTAGACCAGTTGCCATCAAAGGCTATAGAACCCGGTTTATCCTTCTATTTACCGATAGCTGAAGGGAGAAGAATAGGGTTCATACCTTTCCTCAAGGGTATTATCACGTATGTGAATGTAATGGATTCGACTGGAATTCAACATCTCCGATTGCTCAATCCGAGCCGCTATCCTCATTTATTTTTTAAATAAACTCTAACCCTAAACCCCTAACCTTAACCCTAACTCCTAAACCTAAACTCTAACCCTAACCTCTAACTTCTAACCCTAAAAAAACTTCCTTTCTCCTCGTTGGTTAACAAATAAATGCCCATGTTTTTTACTTTTTTTTTTTCGAAGCTTGCATATTGTCGCGAAGACGGCTTCTAGGCAAAATATGTAAACTTTTCAAGTTATCCCATCCACGATCGCATCTCATTTAACTGTCGTCAGTCGGTGACTAGAAACAAAAGCTTGTTAGTTTTCCAAAAGGTCAGCCATCTAACCTTGAATTTAGGGTACGCTGCCCCCGGGTTGAATGTTATAAACGCCCAAAACAAATACAGAAGGCTGTTTCGCGCGTCCCAGATAGAAAATCTACAAATAACTTATATGAGCTTCTTAGAGCGAAAAAAAACAAAACAGAAAGGGATGTTGCACCAATTTGAATGTCAATTCAACGCGAGAATTTGTTTCAGCTCCTGTTCTTATGCGATGTGGTAGCGAGGTGAGACGGGCCCGAAATTCGTTTCGGCGTGGGCAATAAGAACTAGAGGGCAAGGACGATGATTGACGCCGGAGACATGTTGCAGACAGGTGGTAAAGTGGATAAGTGGGCTGCGAGTAAATGAAGGTATTTAGGCCGACTCTTATTTGCGTGATGTGGGATTGTTTAAAATGTGTCAACGAAAAATAGCTGCATGTGTAGAAACTTGATTTAACATTTTATTTAAATGCCATTTTCACATTTATTTCTTTATAAATTGGTAAAGGCTAAATATTGTATTAGTTTTTAGAATCTTAGAAATACCAAATTATTCTTGACAATAAACAATCTAATAAATAAATGGTGTTTAATATTTTTCTTGTAAATTTTCAAGAACAAAAAATGTGTGTTTAGTATATCTACCATTCATGTTCTACTTTGATATATCTACCAACTTTTTGGAAGTGTGAAATATGTTAGTGTTGGGGTTAGGGTTAGGGTTAGAGTTAGAGTTAGAGTTAGAGGTTAGAGGTTAGGGTTAAAGGTTCGGGTCAGAGGTTAGGGTTAGAGGTATAGGTTAGAGGTTAGGGTTAGAGGTTCAGATTAGAGGGTGAGGTTAGGGTTAGAGGTTAGGGTTAGGAGTTAGGGTTAGTAGTTAGGGTTAGAGGTTAGGGTTAGAGGTTAGAGGTTAGAGTTAAAGGTTAGTGTTAGGAGTTAGGGTTAGAGGTTAGGGTTAGGGTTAGGAGTTAGGATTAGAGGTTAGGGTTTGGGTTAGAGGTTAGGGTTAAGGTTAGAGGTTAGGGTTAGAGGTTAGTTTTAGGAGTTAGGGTTAGAGGTTAGGGTTAGGAGTTAGAGTTATGGTTAAAAGCAGTGAACAGTGAACTGGTTAAGTATTAAAAATCATTAACAATTTTTTTATACAAAAATTTAATAAATTCACAAAATAATGATTTTAATATTTGTGAACTGATTCCATGTCATTAAAAAAAAACTGTAAACAGGTTATCGTTTCTCCTGAGCATTTTCCAGCAATAATGAGTGCATTGTCTTTTACGGCAGCTCGCAAATGCCTCGTTAGATATCAAACAGTTTTGAATTGATAGTTTTATTTCTCTTATACTGGCTGACAACCAAGGTTAGATTGCTCGGTTTACCTTATTGTATGGAAGGGAAGAAACGGATTCATGCCTTTCCATTAGTAGTAGACGCAATACACTAGCCAGGTATTTGAAATCTGCTAGGCGATACCACGTATTGCTTTATTATATATATATATATATATATATATATATACAAACATATATATATATATATATACACACACAAACATATATATATATATATATATATATATATATATATATATATATATATATATATATATATACGTATACACACATATGCCTGACCACGAAGAATACATTCTACAGGCTGTCGGGGTCGATCCAGTTATCAGCACACGTCGTGACCCTAGCATGTCGTACATCTCATAGTACAACATGAAATGTACTTCAAGAGCAGCTTCTGTATCCATACCATTTGCATTGAGTGCAGGTTTTCTCGCCCTCTGATGTTTTATTGCACAAACTGTTGATTAGTTGTCTCTTCAGTCATGTTTACGAATGACACAACATTTTCGAAGAGATGAAATAACAAATTTATACAGCCCTACGGAATCCCTATGAAACATTACAGGCTAGATACAAGCATCAGTTTACAATTAATTGACTGAGATAGAATTGTAGGTGTTCTCCCAGCACGTCTTACAGGAGCTGTCTACAAGGTCTTTATTTCGATCATACTTCAGGATCTGCTAGAGGATGTATCCTTGCTAATACGAACACGCATGTGGTTCATTCGTGATGACACTCCAGCACATTTTAGTCGCATTGTTAGCGATGCACTGGCTGACACCTACCGTGGAAGATAGATGGGTAGTACCGCATCAAGGGCCTGCACGTTCCCCCGACTTAAATCCTTTGGATTTTTTTTTATCTTGAGGCCACCTAAAATACTTGGTTTATGCAAAAGACATTAATAATGAAGAGATTCTTCATCAACCTGTCATGGGGGTCTGCGAAACCATTCGACACCAAGAGTCCACTAGTCAATGATCCGGCGGGTGCATGCGTATGTAGGAGCAAGCGAAGAACATTTTAAACATTTGTTATTATGAGTCGCAAAGTTGACGTACAACGATGGCATTTTGGACATATGCTTATAACGTTTGGATAACGTTGTTTTGTTTTACGGTATATCAACACCTTAATGGGTTATTTAATGCCGACAACATTATTTTCCTGATAATATTTTGTTTTGTCAAAAATCGATTTCTGGTAAGATTTTTTTTTTCCTAAAAAATGTATAGCTA
This sequence comes from Acanthosepion lycidas, assembly GCA_963932145.1. Lineage (NCBI taxonomy): Eukaryota > Metazoa > Mollusca > Cephalopoda > Sepiida > Sepiidae > Acanthosepion > Acanthosepion lycidas. The sequence goes on along the minus strand of OZ010580.1, from coordinate 128,600,935 downwards.
TTAATATTATTTTAAAAAATGTATTGCTGGTAATATTTTTTTTTTCAAAAATATATTGCTGGTAATAGTTTTTTTTTTCTTGAAAAATTTATTTCTGGTAATAAAGAGATGGTTGCACACTCCTCAAAACCTCTTGATCAGAAGCCTACCCGTTAGACGTAGTATATCGTCTTACCCTGGACGCGGATGTAGTTTATCGTCATACCCAGTACGGATATGTGTCTGAGGACATTTTACCTTGATTTGGTGTGAGGAACTCGCCCCAAAGTTTGTAAAATTAATTTTGGATTGTAAATTTAACAGCGTCTATCGTAAACTTTAAACTTCATAATTAAAAAATAAACGATTTTCGGAAATATGTTTGTATGGACATTTGTACTTATTTTGGTGTCAGTAACCCATCCCCGATGTTTGTAAAAGTATGTTAATACGCACACACACACACACACACACACTATATATATATATATATATATATATATATATATATATATATATATATATATGGTATATCAAATATACTTATATATATATATATAAGTATATATATAAGTATATTTGATATACCATATATATATATATATATATATATATATATATGGTATATCAAATACACTTATATATATATATATATATATATATATATATATATATATATATATATATATCAAATATACTTTTATATATATATATATATGAAGAAATATAGTTTTAAGGTGTGCTATATTTATGGGATAAAATGCTCAATATTACAGATAGAGCGTATGTAAATATAAATATAAAAGTGAACATTGAAGTCAATACTCAGAAGCGACAGGCTGTTTCATGATAGACGCAATTGTTGGGCGACCCGACGATTGCGTCAAGCATGAAACAGCCTTTCGCCTCTGAGTGTTGATATCAATGCTCACTTTTGTTTATATATATATATACATATATATATATTCACTTTTATATATATATATATATATATATATATATATATATATATATATATATATATATATATATATATATATATATATATATATATATATACCAATGTAATGTAAGTACTGGGCTTTATACAGTTACATCCACTAGTATTGATATTCTGTTATTTAGTATCGTTTAACGTATCACCACGGTTCGCCATGCCCTTTGAGTTTTACATCAGTTAAATACCTTATTATTATGCTTATAATGTATTTTTTTCGAGGCTATCCAAACCACTGTAACTAAGTTTAAAGGTATTTTTATTGAAGGTTTTACTAAGCCTATTCGTTTCAGAAAAATCTTTATTATTAAGATTTAAGAATTTTTATCCTTACTTAGTTTTGACCATGAGATTAAAAGTGGGGGTGAACCAGATGATCTTCCTGGAATTTCGTTTCTTATTACGTTCAATATTAATGGGATTTCTGTATTCATTTTAGGTACCTTTATAAACACTACTATTCAAGGGCAGAGTTATAAAACTCCCTATGCCTATTAAAAATCTCTTCATTAAAAGAGTTCGCACTGATTCTAAAACCTCGAAAAATAATTAAAGAGCATAATAATAAGGTATTTAACAGATATAAAAACTCAAAGGGTGTGACGACTTGTAGTGTTGTGTTAAATAATGCTAAACGTCATATCAATACTCGTCGATGTAACTAGGAATCCCAATGATTGCCTATTACAAAACAAATTTTACCGGTAGTACTAAAAATCCATTTAAATCCATTTACAAAAATCCATTTAAATGCCGTTGGTACCAGGATGTTTTTTCCTTCAAAAATAGTTATATATATATATATATATATATATATATATATATATATATATATATATATATATATATATATATATACTAACTTTAAATCAAAATTCGTAAATAATTATATAGGCCACACTACATGATTGACACGCAGACTCACTCTCCGCCTTTCTGACAATAGCTCAATTAGATCTCATGTAAATATTCATCATCTACATGCAAAAAAAATGGAAGCTTTTTTTATTAATAAAAACTAAAAAAATAACACTTAATAATATTAACTTTGAACATGGACACAATATCTTGACTGTGTTTTGAAAAATGAAAACATTTTATAAAACATACATACAACAAACTATTTCTTATTTAACAGTTAAAATATTTAATCCTTGAAAATGGCTAAATGTATAGCCGAAAGCCCTCGGATAAAAAGAACATTCGGACAGATTTTATATAATTTATCATCCGAAAAGAAAAAATTATTAGATCGCATGAGAAATTGTATAAAAAACTAAATAAAAGCACCTTATCTGTCGTATTCAATGAAATGGGCATGAAAAAAGGATTACTGCCTAGATACACACACACACACACACACACACATATATATATATATATATATATATATATATAAAAAAGGGATTAATGGATTCTCTATCCGATTTTATGTCATACTTCTCCAAACGCTGTGAATTATATCTACCGGTTTGCATATTCGAGAAACGAATTAAAAAAAAAATGACTCTCCGGTAGGGTTCGAACATGCGTCCTCCTTTTTTCGAAGAAACCACTTCATGATCCAGCTTATTTTAGACCGCTGTCTCACAGAAAACGCCTGTTATCATTTTTCATCCAACCGACGGATTAAACACGCAACCCTATCTCTATTTCCATGACAAATTTTCAGACTAGCTACCTTCCTTAGTATCACTATTATCAGACCCCAGCTCTCACACACTTAGCTACGTACGATGAAATGAATAATCCTGACCATTCCCTCGCATTCCTTTCTTATTCCCAAGTGACGCAGCTTTTTGAAAAAGCCCCCGATAGGACGTTAAACCAATCATTACAATCATAACCTCTTCAAGCAAAAAAAAAAAAAAAAGAAAAAAAAAACAATTTATCTAATATATCTGTATTTTACTGCCTCCTCATACTACCACATACGTCTAATTCAGTATCCCCTTCTTTAAGTGGCTCTTGGGCCTTGTATTGGGTGAACAACAGTTTTTTTTTTTTTAAAGAAAGTTTCTTTTCCTGAAATCGTGCTTGACCCCAAGGTTATTACCCAATGAGATTGGGTTGGCGACACAGCTGCTATTAATTTTTTTCCTTTTTTATTTCTTTATTTATTTACTGCGGCATATGTATGAAATTATTCCTGGAAATTGTGGTCTAGATTTTACGAGGTTGTTACTCATCTGAAATTGGTTTTGATTTAAAGACCTTCTCTTGGGATTAATTCTTTGTGCCTTGTCGCCGAACGAGTTATTAAAAAAATGTCTCGCGTCCCCTTGCCTTGGAGGCAAATAGTTGAAGTAGACCAACACGACACCCCTTTCACTGTCGTTACACAAGTGCCATGTTGGTGAAGATAATTATCATGAAATCAAAGTATGCAGTTTCAGCTCATTCCTTTGCCGAAATTCCAGCAGGTAGATGACGCAAGTTAATTTTTACTAAGTAAAAAAAAAAAAAAAATTACAATTAGGTGGATACCATCACAGATCAAAAAACTTTGAGCTATTTAAGTTTAAAAACAGTCTTTATTATTATTATTATTATTGTTATTATTATTATTATTATTATTATTATTATTATTATTATTATTATATCCTTGGTTCGGTGGATAGGATTCTGTAAGCATTTCATGAGTTCAGCGAATAGGCAAATATTGGTCGTTTAAAAGAGAGTCTGTAAGCCTTTTATTGGTTCAGGGGTTAGGTAATTTGTGATAGTTTATAAAGGAGTCTGTAAGGATTTCCTCGATTCAGAGGATAGGTAAACATTGGTTTATTATAAAGAAATCTCTGAACATTTCTTTGGTTCAAGGTATAGGTAAATATTGGTGGTCGATTATCAAGTGTATAAGCATGTCCTTGGTTCAGATGTAGGCAAATAGTAATAGTTTATAAAGGAATCTGTAAACATTTCTTTGGTTCAAGGTATAGGTAAATGTTAGTGGTTTATAACCCCGTCTCTAAGACTGTCCTTGGTTCAGTGCATCTATAAATATTTGTGCTTTATATTTCACTTTGTGAGTTTAAATTTACTTGGTTTTCGGATAGGTAAATATTGCTCTCTTAGATTTCAGTGTATCACTATTTATTTGGCTTGGAATTAGATAAATCAATCAGTTATATGCCATGCATGATATACGTGTAGGCGATCATGTATCTTTGCGAAAACATCACTGACGAGGCAGATTCTTTTCCCGCAGTAGGTTACCAATTCTTTCTGAGGTAGACCAGTTGCCACCCAAGTCTATAGAACCCGGTCTGTCCTGCAATATACCCATAGCTGGATTCATCTCTTTCCCCAAGGGTATAAGCACGTAAGTGAATGTAATGGATTCGACTTGAATTCGAACTCGGCTCTCCGATTCCGCAATACGAGCCTCTATACATTACTCCCCCGTACTTCCTAAATAAATAGTTGTTTTCCAAACTCCCCAAATGTTTCTACATATTTCCTTGTTCTTTTTGTTTAATTGAAGATTTCTGTCTGTTTGTTTGTTTGGGTTTTATGGCATATCAACCACTGTGGGTTATTTAATGCCAAATCCAGTTTATATGAATTTTAAATGCCTATTTTGTATGGAATAAAAAATGTATAGCTGGCAACATTATTGTTTTAAAAACGTATAGCTGGCAACATTATTGTTTCAAAAAACGTATAGCTGGTAACACCATTCCTTACAAAAAACGCATAGCTGGCAACATCATTTCTTACAAAAAACGTATAGCTGGCAACATTATTTCTTGCAGAAAACGTATAGCTGGCAACATTATTTCTTGCAAAAAACGTATAGCTGGCAACATTATCCTTTACAAAAAAACGTATAGCTGGCAACATTATCCTTTACAAAAAACGTATAGCTGGCAACATTATTTTTTACAAAAAACGTATAGCTGGCAACACTGTTTCAAAAACTTATAGCTGGCAACATTATTGTTTCAAAAACGTATAGCTGGCAACATTATTTTTCCGAAAACATTATCTGAGACCTTGCTGTTGGATGTAGTTTATCGTCATACCCAGGACGCGGATGTAGTTTAGCGTCATACCCAGGACGCGGATGTAGTTTAGCGTCATACCCAGGACGCGGATGTAGTTTAGCGTCATACCCAGGACGTGATTTCTGTCTGATATTCTTTTATAAATTATATACATTCAGAAAGGTGTCGGTCAAGGCTCTCTCCAACTTGCTATTTTTTGTTGCAATTGGTAATTATTTTTTCTTTGCCATCCCTCCCTATCATTGTTCTCACACCCATTTTTCAATCGCGTTAAGTTGTTTACTTGCTGTTGACACTCGTTTCTGTTTTCTTCATTATGCCTTCTGGGTGTTAAATTTTCTAAGCCTACATTCCTCGTTATGTTTCCTAGAAATTTCACAACTGTCCTTCTGATTGTCATCATTTGCATTTATTGGCCTTAGGTAGATTTATTTCTTCTTCTTTGTGTGCGTGTGTGAGGTGGACTGTATGCGCGCACGTGGATGTGCACAAGGGTTTCAAACAAGTTTGTTTGAATAATATCGACATGTTTTGTCTCTCAAATTTTTATTAACTTCTTCAAATTTCCGAACTGTTTTATATAATCGGTAAATTGTATAAAATATATCAAAATTTATCAAAGTCCATATTTACTTTTATTTGATTTGATTTTTTCCTACCACTACTTTGGAATTTTGCTGCATTCTTTTTCAAGGATTCCATTTTCTATTGTTGTGCTTGTGTAACTGTTTTTGGCCAATTCTTGTCGTCCCACGTTTGATGGAAACAATGTCATGTTACCCAAAGTAACGAACTTCATTGAACGTCCGATTCTAAACTGGATTTTTTATATGAGTGTTTTAATTTCTCAATTCTAAAATAAAAAAAATATGAAATTTAGTAGATGTGTCGATTGCATAAAACAACTAACTCCGGAATTTGAAAATTTTTTAAAAAGATTGGACAAACAGAACTTGTTGATAAAGGTTGAACCAAGCCTGTTTAAACGAATGCTTGCTATCGAAATACACATTATATTTACACAGACACACATGCAGACACACACGCACATATATTAGGTTATTGCAAAAATAATGACGTAATAATGTCGTTTTTTGACGTATTTTTAACGTCAGAAAACGACATTATTACGTGATTATTTTTGCACCAACCTAATATATATATGAAGAAATATAGTTTTAAGGTGTGCTATATTTATGGGATAAAGTGGGCAATATCAGAGACAGAGCGTATGTAAATATAAATATAAAAATGAACATTGAACTCAACACTCAGATACGACAGGCTGTTTCATGCTAGACACAATCATCAGGTCGCGAGTCTTGGTTTTTTCTCTCGACTATTTATATATATGGGTCAGTGGTGCATTGTGGGTAGTCAATTGTGGCGGTTATTTTGGCGGGAATGGCTTGTTTATTTATTTATTAGGGTTAATTTATTTTCCTTCTTTTTATTTATTTTCATTTTTTATTATATATATTTATTTTCTCTTTTCGGTTTTCGATCTTTTATTAACGTAGTAAATTTATTTAACAACTCAAAATGTTAAGATTGTCAACGCTTGTAAATTAAGTAAATTTCTTAGAAAGATATTCCCAACATCAATGAAACGAGACACTGGATTTTAAGTTAAATTTTCATAATTCAATTTACAACATTAGTTTCAGTTTTGAAAGACAGAACTTTCTGAGTCGGGACGGATTCATATTTTTAAAAAAGAAAATAATCATAATATATATATATATATATATATATATATATATGTATTCAATATATATTGATATATATATTTAATATATATATATATATATATATATATATATATATATATATATATATATATAATAAAAAGGCTTAAACACTAATATTCCATGGTCATAATTTATTCCATTGGAATCGTAAATACGATCCAATTCATCAGACCTACAAATTCAAAAAGAAAACAGAAAAAAACCTACTCCGGAAATAAAAATAGAATTTAGAGAGAGTGTAATTATGAGAGTGTGGGACGAATGTTAGTTCATAAGAGAGGGGTTTAACAGAGAGGGTTATTTAAAAAGTAGGTGTGAGTGGAAGGGGGAAATTGATTGTTGTCGGATGTCAAATACAATAAAGATACATTTCGTGGTGACATACACACACCATGGCCGATCAAATCTTAAAGAAGGCGGGAGAGGTAAGGAAAGAAGTGCTGGGGAAGAAAGATGGGGCATTATATACAATCTATTATATACAATTTATATACAATCTATTATATACAATTTATATACAATATACAATTATTATATTATATTATTATATACAATCTATATACAATCAGGCCCTCAAAAATAGTGGTTTTAGACAGGAATTAAACTATAACGGAGAACTTGTAAATCAGAACAATAGCAGATCTAAAAATAGAAAGAGGAAGGTAATATGGTTCAACCCACCATATTGCAAGCTCTCTAACATTGATATAGGAAGTCTTTTTCTGAAATTAATTGATAAACATTTTCACAGTAAACATCCATTAAGCAAAATTTTCAATAGGAAGACTCTGAAAATCAGTTAATCATGCGTTAGAAATATGGAGAAAATCATATCTTCCCATAATTGCAGAATACTTAGAAACTACCATTGTAATGTGACTCAATCAAGTAACCCTACCTGCAATTGTAGGAATAAAGATCATTGCCCAATCGGGGGTAAATGTAACTATAAAATGTAATATACGAGGCAACTATCTTTCCCGAGGAAAATATAAACGAGAAAAAAAGATATATAGGTATATCCGCCGGTAATTGGGAGCAGCGTCTATACAACCATAGACACTCTTTTAGATATAGATTCCTTAGAAGTCAAACTTCCTTATCCAAACACTACTGGGATCTGGTGGATAAGGGGTTAACCCCACTTTTGAAATGGAGATACCTATCTAGAGCCAATACACCTAATAACTTCCGCGATCGGTGTGATCTGTGTGTGGCGGAAAAAATTTTTATTATCAAAGATAATAATCAAGAGGAACTGTTGAATCTTCGTAATGAAATATTTTCTAAATGTAGACATAAGAAAAGATTCAAAACATAAACACCGTTTTGTAACTTTCTGTCACTTATGTCAGTTCCATCTTGGTTCAAAACATCGGGCATGACGTTTTAACGGAATGACTATTATGTTTATTTTGTTTATCTCTATATAGATCATTGTGTATGTTTTTGTGATGCGCTATGTTTTTTGTTTTTTTTTTTTTTTTTTTTTTACGCCCAAATTGTTGAAATTTTACTTATTTAGTTCTTAAATTCTAATTTATATGTATGTATATGTACCGATTTGTATGTATATGTGTATATATATATATATATATATATATATATATGTGTGTGTGTGTGTGTGTGTGTGTGTGTATGTGTGTGTATATGCATGTATGTGTATGTATGTATGTATGTACTTGGCTACGGGTATATGTAGGTATATATTTAGGGGTGTGTGTATTGGTATATGTATGTATATGTATCGATATGTGTGTATATGTATATATTCATGTATACGTATATGGATGTAGGCATATATAGATGGATATATATGCAGGGATGTGTGTATATGTATATATATATATATATATATATATATATATATATATATATATATGTATGTATGTATGTGTGTGTGCGTATGTTTTGGTATATATGTACCCGTATATATGTATGTGTATGTATGTATGTGTATATATATGTGTGTATGTGGGTATATATGTGCGTGTATATGTGTATGTATGTATAGCGAGACGGATAGATACAGGGATACATTGTTTTTTTGTTTAATTGTATAGAAATGTAAGGTTTTAGGTATATATATTTATGCGCATGTATGGGTATGTTCATATGTACATGTGTGTGTAAATGTGTAAGGAGTGGATGAGTTTGGATGTATGTGTGTATATGTAGGTATGTGTGTGTGCATTTTTGTATGTATATATATATATATATATATATGTGTGTGTGTGTGTATATATATCTGTTTTTGTATGTGTGTGTATGTATATACGTGTATGTGGGTGCATGTGTATTTATGTATATGTATGTAGAAAATGTGTGTATAGGGTATAGGTGGATATACGTGTATATATGTGTGTGTATGTATATATATGTATATGTATGTGTATGTGTGTATGTATTTATATGTGTATGTGTGTGTACATGTATATGTATGTGTGTATGTGCGTATATATATATATATGTATATATATATATATATATGTATGTATGTGTGTGTGTGTAGTATATACATCTATGTATGTGTGTAGATGTTTGTGTATATGTATGTGTGTGTGTATATATGTGTGTGTGTGTCTATGTATATATGTATATATATGGATGTATGGGTGTGTGTGTATATGTATATGTATGTATATATATATATATATATATATATATATATATATATATATATGGAGGTGTGTGTGTATGTGTATATGGATATATGTAGGTGTAATTATTTGTATATCATATGCGCGGTAATTATTAGAAAGCGCTTAGTATCAGAGATATTGAATCAGATATATGTATATGTGTGTGTTTGTATGTATATGTATGTGTGCATGTATGTGTGAATATGTGGATATATGTGTATATGTACATGGGCATATGTATGTGTGTATGTAGGTACACGGCGATGTGTATGTATATACGTGTATAAGTTATTGTGTATGTGTGAATTTGCATGCGTTTTGAACATAAAAATATAGGTCCTCGCTAGATTAGATAATCGTCATTTTTATTGTTTATATTTGATTTGTAACCTGTAGTCGATATTATTTTTGTCAAATTTTCTCAATTACACAGGGTCCCTTTCAATTTTAATTTCACCCGCCCCATCTTTCTTCCCCACCACTTCTTTCCTTACCTCTCCCTCCTTCTTTAAGATTTGATCAGCCATGGTGTGTGTATGTCACCACGAAATGTATCTTTATTGTATTTGACATCCGACAACAATCATTTTGTCCCCTTCCACTCACACCTAGTTTTTAAATAACCCTCTCTGTTAAACCCCTCTCTTATGAACTAACATTCGTCCCACACTCTCATAATTACACTCTCTCTAAATTCTATTTTTATTTCCGGAGTAGGTTTTTTTCTGTTTTCTTTTTGAATTTGTAGGTCTGATGAATTGGATCGTATTTACGATTCCAATGGAATAAATTATGACCATGGAATATTAGTGTTTAAGCCTTTTTATTATATCCTTACTCTGTCCTGGACATTGAGTTCTACCTGGATTCTATCCTCTCGGAATTTTTTATTCAAAAAATATACATGTGTGTATATGCACCTGTGGATTTTGCATATATATGTATATTTACCACTAATATTATCTATCTATCTATATATATATATATATATATATATACATATATATATATATATATATATATATATATATATATATATATATATTTGTTTGGATTCATGTGAGTTTGTAACCCTGGGTTTCACGCTTTTGCGATTGCCAGACAATCCCTGACGATCACAAAATCATGAAACCCATGGTCACAAACTCACATTAATACAACCAAATATGTTAGCTCTATCTCTGATATTGACCGCTTTCTAATAAGTACCGCGCATATAATATATATATATATATATATATATATATATATATATATATATATATATATATATATACAGTGGGGGGAAATAAATATTCGTACACTTGAAAAATTGTATTTTTATAAATGTAAAAGCCTTAAATAAAACAAATCTTGGCACATTTTATGTATAAAGACCCATACTATTAAAAAATAGTAATAAACTTAATTCTTATTCTAACAGAAATTAATGCATTTTTTAATCCTAACTGGTGAAAAAAGTATTCATACAAATCAATTATTTGAACAAAATAATCAATTAATTATGAAAAGTATATTCTAGAATGTTCCAGTAATGTTATCAGTAATTATAGTTAACGCTATTAGCCATTATCAGAGCATGAGAAGGTTCTAATAATGCCTAAAGGTAAAGAATTGACTATTTCACAAAAACAACACATTTTGTCTCTTTGGAAAGATGGGAACCTTTACAGAATGATTTCTAACAACCTGAATATTCCTTTTACTACAATTGCTTCGTTCATTGCAAGGTTTAAAACTCGTAACAGCGTCGAAAACCAAAGACGAACAGGTGCTCCGAGGAAGATTTCTCTAAGATCAGCAAGGATATTAAGATGTCAGATCCAACAAAATCCACAGGTTACCCGAGAAGAGCTACAGAAACATCTGCGTGCATTAGGGATTAAAGTAACCAAGAGTTCAATAATGAACAACACAAAAACAGTCTGAAATCACGCATCCCAAGGAAGACTCCACTCCTCTTGAAACGACAGAGATTCTAGGCTAAAATTCGTTAGAGAGCATAAGGATAAAGAATATTCGTTTTTGGAAAAAGTACTATGGACAGATGAAACTAAAATAGAGTTGTTTGGTCATAATTATTGAAATCATGTGTGGAGGAAGGGCGGTGAAGCCTACTTACCAAAGAACACGTTGCCAACTGTAAAGTTTGGTGGTGGCAGTATCATGATCTGGGGCTGTTTTTCTGCAAAAGGTGTTGGCAGAATATCAATAACAGATAGCAAGATGAATGCCGAAAGCTACCAGAAAATCCTGCAAGATAATTTAATGAGTTCTGTTGAGAGACTTCGGCTACTTCCTGATTGGGTTTTCCAACTGGATAATGATTCTAAGCATACCGCTAGATCTACAAGGAAATGATTAGCTGAAAGTAACATTGATGTCTCGCAATGGCCAAGTCAGTCCCCAGACTTGAACCCAATCGAGAATTTATGGCGATATTTGAAAATTCAAATTGGGAAAAGAGCACCAACAAATATCAATAATTTGAAGACAATATGCGAAGAAGAATGGGACAAAATACCACTCAATGTGTGCAAATCATTAGTTGAGACGTACAGGAATAGACTGGTAGCTGTTGATCTCAATAAAGGATATTCCACAAAGTATTAAATTAAGTTAATATGCTTTTTTGTTTTGTACGAATACTTTTTTCATCAGTTAAAATGAATAAATGCATTAATTTCTGTTAGAATAAGAATTAATTAAGTTTATTACTATTTTTTAATAAAATATATCGTTACACATAAAATGTATCAAAATTTGTTTTAGTTAAGGCTTTTACATTTATAAAAATACAATTTTTGAAGTGTACGAATATTTATTTCCCACCACTGTATATATTTATACACACACACACACACACACACACACATATATATATATATATATATATATATATATATATATATATATATATATATATATATATATATATATATATATATTCAATGCATTCAATATTCAATAGCATTCCGACACGAACTCAGATTTATTTTTCGTCCGTTGAAATAAGCTTATTCCAAATATATGGTTATTTTGGATTTCATTGTGTATTAATTATTTGCTCTTTAATTATAAATAATATATATATATATATAGTTGATATATATATATATATCTACTGAATATATATATGTAGTGAATATATATATATATATATATATATATATATATATATATATATACTGAATATATATATATATATATATTCAAAATATATATAGATATTCAATATATATATATGTGTGTGTGTATTTCCCTCTTTATGTTTAATATAAAATAATGATCACAACTTTAAAATAAAACTTAATAAATTTTTGTTCATATTTCTTTGTCTCTGTCTTTTTTAATATAATAGAAACCCCATCTATTTTAAATGCAACATATACTTTTTAAAATAAATAAAATCGTAATCCCCGTGTATGTATTGTGCCAGCATTGTGTTAACCTGACATTTGTATTAAAATTTGAATTATGTAACGGCCAGTCTCTACCAAGCACCTGAAGTTTGCGTTGTACATGTAACTCCGATTTCGTGTCGCTTGTGCAAGACAATATATATATATATATATATATATATATATATATATATATATATATATATATATATATATATATATAATTTCGGCGTACCTCTCCTTTTTTCGTTAAGAACAATAAATAATATTACTCGAGTAATTTAGCCTTTCGCCTTTCTCTAAAAAAATGAATAGGCTTACAATATACATGACATATGCAAAAAAAATATTACACGTGTATTTAAGAAAATAATAAAGAGAAAAACCATAATTACGCGTATTGTATCCTGTTGTCTATACAATAAATTCTCCCTTGTATCCTATCAGGTATTTTTAATACTAAGTAGAAGGGAATTATTTAGCGTAAAATCTACTTCTGGCACCGCCTCTGCTATCTCAGTCTCTTTCTACCCACCCGAAATACCATCACCCCACATCTCCCTTATGACTGAACGTCGTGCATTTAATGGTCGCCATTTTTGTTCGCTATATTTTTCAGCCATCTTATTTCGCGCCACAGAAATGAAAAAGTAAAAGAAAAGAAAACATTCTTCTCTGTAATGCTTGTGATTCCAACAACAAATGTCCTTCACTCGCTGTCATTACCCTTTCTTTTTCCTTTCTGCCCCTCCCCCAACATCAGCCCCCGACGTTGCACGCCGTTGACAACGGGGTTCCTACAACTCTAGATATGACGTCAGCAGAATGCCATTCCCGCTCGACAGTAATTCTTATCGCAATTTGTTGATACCACGGGCTTTATTTTTGTTGGCATTGTTGTTGCTTGAAGTAGCTGCTAGTAGTTACTGTTCTTTTTAGTCTTGTAGTAGCAATGGTGATACTAATAAAAGTAATAGTACTGGTACTGCAGTCACTATCCAGACTGGGACGACAGTACGAATATCTAGTACTAATTGTACTAGTAATATTAGTATTCGCTATCAGGATTACGGAAAATAATATTATAATACAAATCATTTGGTACAATATATATATATATATATATATATATATATATATATATATATATATACATATCCCGCAGTCCGAATCATCGAGTCAATGCGAACGATCCTTTCCATAACTTCATAGTAGTATTTGCTTCGCCAGGGCGACATACAGTTTTGAATTCAATTTTCCTTCTCATAGACTGGTTGCCACCCAAGGCTATAGAATCTAGTGTATCCTGCCATTTACTCATAGCTGGAGGGAGAGAGTTGATTTCATAACTTTCATAAGGATATTTTCCAGCTATTTAGTTTTCCTTCTCCTAGACCGGTTGCCACCCAGGGCTATAAAACTTTTGTGACGTACGATAGTTGTTCGTAATGAAGTATAACTGAAGACTTCAATGTTAAGATAAGCAGTATTTAATTACAACCGCAAATAAATACTTAACAAGAACAAAGAAGTAAAAGTCAACTAAAGATAATTAACCATTCCAGTAAATACCTTGTTAGTAGCGCGACTCGGCTTAACGTCTGGTAAATCCTGAATCAAAACCTAAATCATCGACGCCCAATAATTCACACTAATTCGACTGGATAGTTACACACAATAGTCACTCAATAATCAGCGCAGTCAGTAGCCTGACATCGCTATTTAACTGATTCATATTTCTGAGCCACAATCCATTACTCTACCGAATTAAAATGTTTTTTTAACTGATACGCGTGTTTAAGTTGATTCCTGTTTTGTTTTGCTTTTTGTTTTTTGTTTTTGCCTTTTTTAAACCTTTTTAAACAGCAAAATTAATAACAACTGGCCTAATTTGAGAAATCCCAATTAAAGAAAAAAATTGACTCTGACAGATGACTAAAATGTATCCCGTTTTCTATCAGGGAAATAGTTTTTACCTAAAGCGTACCGCTACCAATTTGGCTACGGAGTCCAACCCGACTGAGCGAGGTTCGAATCTTTCGGGCTTCTCTGAATCTGTATCTGTTAACTTCAGTTTCCTACCCGAAACGTAAACAACACTAATTTTTTAAGGTTTTTTTTGTATCCGGCATAATTCTTATTACTATAAATTATATTTTAGTGAGTTTGAATTGCTATCCCTCTAATTTATTTTTGTTGTTTTTTTGTTTTGTTTTTTTTTGCTTCGTTATTTTTTGTTTGTTTTGTTTTCTTAAATAGCGAAATCACTAACAACCGGTTGAGATTGTGAAGTCCTACTAAATAAAGATTGTTAGAAAGATTATTATTATTATTATTATTATTATTATTATTATTATTATAAAAAAGCATTTTGAAATCGCCACACCTTACCGTTCGAGAAAAAAAAGCGGAATAAAAATACAGAACTACTTTGGCAAATTAATATGCAACTGTTAAATAAAGAGCATCGATATAAGATGTTAATAACAACTAATCAATATAAGATGTTAATAATATCAAATAAACACTTGTACATCCATATAAGATGTTAATAATACTAATTAAACATCGATATAAAGCTATATTAAATTAAAATGAATCATACAAATAGAATAGTAAGCCATATAAGGCACACAACAGTTCATCTACTGATTATTAAGAAAAAGTATTATCAAATTCAAAGTTTCAACATATTGTAAGGCAAAAGCTAGATTATGCCTACAATTTACAGTCAATTCACCTCTTTTGTTTAACAATGAGTTTTTATCAGAAAATCTGATAATTTCTAATTTTTCATGCAAGCATTAAAAACTAATCGAACCCGGACCGTTACGATAAAAGTCAAGTATCATATTACTGACCATGCAGTGCTTTCTGAATCTTATTGAGTATTCTTATTTTAGACACGACGAATTATTATGAGAAATTATTCAAATTTTCAAAAAGTTCTGCCACTTATCACTCTAATGAAGCAGCTTGGTGAAAGAATACGTTGCTCATGGGGCCGGTTCCGGTGGGTTATGTATACTTGGATGAATATCACCACCGGAATTTGGAGTAGCTGCGCTATATTGAGTGTTCCTTTTCGTCATCGAGGCCCGCTGGCCCAGCGGTATGATACTTGCGTTGCATCGTAACGGTCATGATTCGATTCTCGGTAGTGGATGCATACTGCTAATGGGTCCCCAAATGAGCGAAACTTTCTGCATTCTGTTGAGGATTCTTGTTCTAAACTCGATGAAATATTGTGAGAATATATATATATATGAATTAAATATATATATATAAATTAATATAGTTTTAATATATGCTATATTTATCGATTAAAGTGCGCAATGTCACGAATAGAGCTCATGTAAATATAAAATATAAAAGTGGACATTAAAGTCAACAGTCAGCGACGACAGCCTGTTTCATGCTCAACGCAATCGTCTGAGCAAATGACCTAAGGATTGTTCCTATGGGTGTTGACTTCAATGTCCACTTGTTTTCACTACATTTGAATGAAAACTTTAACATTTTTAGACATTTAAAACAACATGCCTGCCTGCATACAGAATATATATATATATATATATATATATATATATATTAATAGTTTCACCCCAAACAAAGCGGGAAGACACTAGCACGCAAGGGGTTACAGAGAGTTGGAGCGAGAGCAAAGAGGAGTGATAGAGGAAAGGATGAAGAGAAGTTTAGGGGATAGATCAGGGCTTCTGGAGACGTCGATTGACATTACATTTCAATAGTTGTAGATTGTATCTATCAGAGAAACTAGAAAAGGGGAGGAAGTTCACAGGATAGCTATATATATATATATATATAGTTATAGTTTTTCGTTATATATATATATATATATATATATATATATATATATATGTTTGTTATGTAATGTGCAAAATAAAAAAGTGAAATATATTCAACAGAAAAAATCATATTTTCTAAACTATTGGTGCAGTTTGGAGAAACAGAAAAAGGCTTATTCAATAAAAAAGCAAACCTTTCAAGCGAGAGAACGGCCTTGGTGCGCTATTGTTAGCGACAGCGTGCTAGGATCAAGTGGTTCTCTTTTCGTACAGGTCATTGTGCTTACAATGGCGTCTCATGAGACAGCCTAACACCGGAAAATTATGAGCGGCGCCACACCTGGAGTGGATTAGCGTGTAGCCTAACGATTATCGCCGCAGAATGTGTAAAACGGCGAGTCGTGTTCAAATTTCGACGGAGTCCACTGCGTTTAGTTTACACTAATGTCCTTGAGGAGAAGAAAAAAATCATCAATCTATTTCTTCGCCCAACCAAACCCGAGTCATGGCCTAAATAAACAGGGTAGACTGGACTCTAGCTTTCGATGCGAATCAGTCTAGGAGAAATACAACTCTGAGTTCAAACCGATTTGGCCATGGGACTAGAATATCCACCCAGGAAAAAAATTCTTGATACTGAAACAGAAACAGTCTCACTCCGTATGAAGCTGTTCCGACGTATATTCGAGCGGAAATCAACAGATTTCAAGTTTCGAGTAGATTTCAATAGGCGGGGGTCTACGTTCATTGCGAGTCATAAGGCTCTTGCATCAGGTTAATCTTCGAAATTATCTATTGTACAGTACTTTGGATAATTTAATTTCCAGATTGGAAGATATGTATCTATTCGCAGACATCCAGAGTTTTGGAATTGTTTCATGATTGCAACTTTGGGCAGATCGTTTTCTAAATTGGAAAGAATGAATCTACTCCAAGACATTGAATTTTGGAATATCTAATGTCCAGTACTTCAAGTGTGTGTGTGTACGTGAAAGTGAGAATTTATTTGCCGGAATGATCACTCCGTGCTGCTGGGGTAATGAGTCAGGCAAATATTTGTGCTCGAGTGCATACGGCAATCTTACACTTTCTTCAAAATAAGAATCCTTTTACGGGTTTATGTAATATTGTCGATGTGGAACAGCGGAATAACATCAAGTTTGTATGGAGATTTGTAAAAGTGCACAATATTACTTAAATCAAACGCAATGAGAAATTAATAAGAAAAATTTCAAAATGCACAACGACGGCAAACCAGCGTGCATCTATTTATTTTTCTTATCCATCAAATCATGTGACAATATTCCAGCCACAGAGATTACGTTTTACAATGACACGCCCAATGGATTTGCAAGAGTTGGTTGGAGGTGAAAGACAGTCAGAATTAAAGTGTCTATGGCGTGAATTTGTTTGAGATGGACCTCAACTTGCCAGGAATTGCCCTACATACTTGATTTCATGACCTTCCTCTGTGGCACATATCAAACGAGACATGCAGCATCCAGTTATGATATTGCAAAGGACTTAAATAATATTGAGTAAACAATATATGCAAGGCAAAGCAACAGTAATAAGGCAAAAATTCACAAACTAAGAATGATGTTAACACACAAAAAGAAAATACAAACAAGCGACCGCAGCGTTCTAAGTTCAAAACAAGAAAAGACAAAACTAAATATTAGGTTGGTGCAAAAATAATGACGTAATAATGTCGTTTTTTGACGTTAAAAAATACGTCAAAAAACGACATTATTACGTCATTATTGCTGCACCAACCTAATAGGATTAGACTGAGACGTGGCCTGTCTTACTGGCTAGAAAGAAAACTCAATATGCATCTGTACGTTTTGTCTGTAAATTGCGGAAGTCGTTCCGCTAAAGATTGGGAAAAAAGTTTGTTGTCGCTGATTAAGAAAACAGCACGCCATTAAACTGAGGCTGGGATACAAATATACGTATCCCTATGTACCGATCATGACAATCATTTTCACAATAGTATACGAGGCGCGTGCATCACGGCCAAATAATCGTGATAGGGTGACAGATTTTGATAATAAAAACCTACATCACCTGAATACTTTCAACGGCGGCAACAATAAAAATGTGTAGAATTTGTAACGACAAGAGAAAATAATGATATAATCAAGATGTTAACTTTCCTTAGGTGAGACCCAGTTATAAATACCTTCAGCTATGGTAACCCAGCCCGTTCAGACGGTGGCAGATTGAGGGTGATACTGTGAGAATCAACTCCCAAGTCACATTAGCGGACTCTTACTTCAAACTTAAAAAAAAAACACCGTTCTCGAATCCTTACCATGCTGTTCCTACGACTACTCCCGCTCATGAAAAGATATTTTGAATTTACTTATAGGTCACCAAATACAAGGCCCAAGAGACAGTCAAGTTAGAGGGTCACTAAGTGAGACTAAGGTTAAGGGTAAGAAAGATAATTATGAAGACGAGTAGAATAGATGTCAATTGTTCATGGAGACCGTAATTGTAGTTGTCGTGGAAACATTCTCTCGGGATTAACAGTTCGGGGGAAGAAGCTGTCTCAGTGGAACTTTTTTATTAGTTATTGCTATTTCCTACAGTTATTTGTTATTTCCTTTGCTGACAGTGGACCCATATAATATCGTGGACTGCAAAGGAAATTGTATATGTGCATGTTTTCTTCAGGTTAGCAACCATCTCAGTGATGTCCTATCTTCTATATAATAAATGCGAATGTCATTGTGTCACTATGTCATACTTTTCCAACTTCACTTCTAGAGGCTGTAGCCCAACATATCATACCATTTTGCAATCAGGCCGACACCGTGATCAAATTTCATTACTGCGGTTGTTTTCGGATTCCGCCATAATGGCTTCTACTGATAAAAAAATCAATTAAAGGGACACAGCTCTATAACTTTCAATAGCTCATGTTCAAATGAAAAAATTGCTGTTTCAAAATAAAATTATCCGTGTTTTCAACTTTTACTCCTACAGACCGTAACTCAAAATATTATACCATTTTGGAATTAGGCCAACTCCGTGAGCAAGTTAAAAACAATCCGAGCCGAACCTGGCCCCACAGTCCCACTCTCAGGCATAGCCTCCTTAGAAATTACTCTAAAGTGCGGATATTTAACTCTCAGGCATAGCCTTCTTAGGAATTGCTGTAAAATTTGGATCCTTGACTCTCAGGTATAGCCTCCTTAGAAATTACTCTAAAGTGCGGATCTTTGACTCTCAGGCATAGCCTTATTAGGAATTGCTCTAAAATGTGGATCCTTGACTCTCAGGCATAGCGTCCTTAGGAATTACTCTAAAGTTCCGATGATTGACTCTCAGGCATAGCCTCCTTAGAAATTGCTCTAAAATATGGATCCTTCACTCTCAGGCATAGCCTTCTTAGGAATTGCTCTGAAATTTGGATCCTTGACTCTCAGGCATCACCTCCTTAGGAATTACTCTAAAGGTCGGATCTTTGACTCTCAAGCATAGCCTTCTTAGGAATTGCTCTAAAATTTTGATCATTGACACTCAGGCATAGCCTCCTTAGGAATTGCTCTAAAGTTCGGATCTTTGACTCTCATGCATAGCCTTCTTAGGAATTGCTCTAAAATTTGAATCATTGACTCTCAAGCATAGCCTCCTTATGAATTACTGTAAAGTTCGGATCTTTGACTCTCAGGCATAGCCTTCTTAGGAATTGCTCTAAAGATCGGATCTTTAACTCTCAGGCATAGCCTTCTTAGGAATTGCTCTAAAGTTCGGATCATTGACTCTCAGGCATAACCTCCATAGAAATTACTCTAAAGGTCGGATGCTTGACTCTCAAGCATAGCCTCCTTAGGAATTACTCTAAAGTTCGGATAATTGACTCTCAGGCATAGCCTTCTTAGGAATTGCGCTAAAATGTGAATGCTTGACTCTCAGGCATAGTCTCCTTACGAATTACTCTAAAGTTCGGATCATTGACTGTCAGGTATAGCCTCCTTAGGAATTACTCTAAAGATCGGATCTTTGATTCTCAGGCATAGCCTTATTAGGAATTGCTCTAAAATGTGGATCCTTGACTCTCAGGCATAGCCTTCTTAGGAATTGCTCTAAAATTTGGATCATTGATTCTCAGGCATAGCCTCCTTAGGAATTACCCTAAATTTCAGATCCTTGACTCTCAAGCATAGCCTCCTTAGGAATTTCTCTAAAATGTGGATCCTTGAGTCTCAGGCATAGCCTTCTTAGTAATTGCTCTAAAATTTTGATCATTGATTCTCAGGCATAGCCTCCTTAGGAATTACCCTAAATTTCGGATACTTGACTTTCAAGCATAGCCTTCTTAGGAATTACTCTAAAGTTCGGATGATTGACTCTCAGGCATAGCCTCCTTAGGAATTGCTCTAAAATATGGATCCTTGACTCTCAGACATAGCCTTCTTAGGATTTGCTCTGAAATTTGGATCCTTGACTCTCAGGCATCAACTCCTTAGGAATTACTCTAAAGTTCAGATCTTTGACTCTTAGGCATAGCCTTCTTAGGAATTACTGTAAAGTTCGGATCTTTGACTCTCAGCCATAGTCTCCTTAGGAATTACTGTAAAGTTCGGATCTTTGAATCTCAGGCATAGATTCCTTAGGAATTACTCTAAAGTTCAGATCTTTGACTCTCAGGCATAGCCTCTTTAGGAATTACTCTAAAGTTCGGATCCATCACTCTCAGGTATAGCCTCCTTAGAAATTACTTAAGGTGCGGATCTTTAACTCTCAGGCATAGCCTTCTTATGAATTACTCTAAAGTTCGGATCATTGACTCTCAGGTATAACCTCCATAGGAATTACTCTAAAGGTCGGATGCTTGACTCTTAGGCATAGTCTCCTTACGAATTACTCTAAAGTTCGGATCTTTGACTCTCAGGAATAGCCTTCTTAGGAATTGCTCTAAAATTTGGATCTTTGACTCTCAGGTATAGCTTCCTTAGGAATTACTCTAAAGTTCGGATCTTTGACTGTTAGGCATAGCCTCCTTAGGAATTACTCTAAAGTTCGGATTCTTGACTCTCAGGCATAGCCTCCTTAGAAATTACTCTAAAGTGCGGATCTTTAACTCTCAGGCATAGCCTTCTTAGGAATTGCTCTAATATTTGGATCCTTGACTCTCAGGCATAGCCTCCTTAGAAATTACTCTAAAGTGCGGATCTTTAACTCTCAGGCATAGCCTTCTTAGGAATTGCTGTAAAATTTGGATCCTTGACTCTCAGGTATAGCCACCTTAGAAATTACTCTAAAGTGCGGATCTTTAACTCTCAGGCATAGCCTTCTTAGGAATTGCTCTAAAATTTGGATGCTTGACTCTCAGACATAGCCTCCTTAGAATTCCTCTAAATTTCGGTCTTTGACTCTCAGGCATAGCCTCGTTAGGAATTACTCTAAAGTTCGGACCCTGACTCTCAGGCATAGCCTCCTTAGAAATTACTCTAAAGAGCGGATCTTTAACTCTCAGGCATAACCCTCTAAGAATTGCTCTGAAATTTGGATCCATCACTCTCAGGTATAGCCTCCTTAGAAATTAATTAAGGTGCGGATCTTTAACTCTCAGGCATAACCTTCTTAGGAATTGCTCTAAAATTTGGATCCTTGACTCTCAGGCATAACCTCCATAGGAATTACTCTAAAGTGCGGATCTTTAACTCTCAGGCATAGCCTTCTTAGGAAGTGCTCTAATATTTGGATCCTTGACTCTCAGGCATAGCCTCCTTAGAAATTACTCTAAAGTGCGGATCTTTAACACTCAGGCATAGCCTTCTTAGGAATTGCTCTAATATTTGGATCATTGACTCTCAGGTATAACCTCCTTAGAAATTACTCTAAAGTGCGGATCTTTAACTCTCGGGCATAGCCTTCTTAGGAATTGCTCTAAAATTTGGATGCTTGACTCTCAGACATAGCCTCCTTAGAATTCCTCTAAATTTCGGTCTTTGACTCTCAGGCATAGCCTCGTTAGGAATTACTCTAAAGTTCGGACCCTGACTCTCAGGCATAGCCTCCTTAGAAATTACTCTAAAGAGCGGATCTTTAACTCTCAGGCATAACCCTCTAAGAATTGCTCTGAAATTTGGATCCATCACTCTCAGGTATAGCCTCCTTAGAAATTAATTAAGGTGCGGATCTTTAACTCTCAGGCATAACCTTCTTAGGAATTGCTCTAAAATTTGGATCCTTGACTCTCAGGCATAACCTCCATAGGAATTACTCTAAAGTGCGGATCTTTAACTCTCAGGCATAGCCTTCTTAGGAAGTGCTCTAATATTTGGATCCTTGACTCTCAGGCATAGCCTCCTTAGAAATTACTCTAAAGTGCGGATCTTTAACACTCAGGCATAGCCTTCTTAGGAATTGCTCTAATATTTGGATCATTGACTCTCAGGTATAACCTCCTTAGAAATTACTCTAAAGTGCGGATCTTTAACTCTCGGGCATAGCCTTCTTAGGAATTGCTGTAAAATTTGGATCCTTGACTCTCAAGCATAGCCTCCTTAGGAATTACTCTAAAGTTCGGATCTTTGACTGTTAGGCATAGCCTCCTTAGGAATTACTCTAAAGTTCGGATCCTTGACTCTCAAGCATCGCCTGCTTAAGAATTGCTCTAAAATTTGGATCCTTGACTCTCAGGCATAGCCTCCTTAGAAATTACTCTAAAGTGCGGATCTTTAACTCTCAGGCAGATAACGCCAGCCCAGAAAAGCCATTTATTTCTAGCAACCTTGGTGAAATGACAATCAATCCAGATTCGGGAAGAAATTCCAGACACTCCACCCAAAGTGAAGCTGTGACGTTAACCCATGAATCAAGCAGAGGAACATCTCCATGGGTCAGAAATATCATCATGCCCAGGTATCGAGACAGGCCCGATCGAACGGGAACATTAATAAAATAAACACGCAAGAAGTAGAATTACTTTGGCTACTCGGAGTGCGTCAGCACCTTGGAGATATGCACAAGTGATTATGATCAGGCAATTGACATGCAATTCTGTGTTACTCAACGGGATATCTACTGTCGCCCATCTTAATTCACCAAGACAATACATGTCCCCGTTAACCCACCCAATCAGCCATTAGAGTCATGCCTGATATAGAAATACAGTATTTATTATTATTATTATTATTATTATTATTATTATTATTATTATTAAAGATCTAGATAGGTTCTGGTATCAACAAATGTGGCAATTCGAATTACTGCACATTGTATACTATTCTTTTATGCGCCATGTCCCTTCAGAACTTAGCCGATAATGGCTCTTCACAACTTCCTCACTTTTGTTGGTTAACGTACATTTGGAACCTTGACTATTGTTCTCGGTCCCTTTTTTGTCATCCATGCACACAAACGCCTTAAAGAGTATGCTAAGTTTACTCCTGGTTTTTTGCCTTCTACATACCTTGTGGGTGTCATATTCTTTAGCCTCTTTTTCCTCATTATGCATCCCAGATATTCCCATTTTCTTTTTTTGATTATAAGTAATAGGCATCATTTACTTCCTGTTCGCCTTAAAACTTCCTCGTTGTTCCCGTGTACTGTTCATAGTATTCTCAGCATCTTTCGGTAGAGCATCTTAGTCGCTTCAAATCTTTTCTTCATCCGTGAAGTGACTGTTGTTGTATAGCCCCTTTGGTTGGGTTGGTCGTGGAGTGACGGTGTCGATTCACTCATATTGACCTTGCCTTATTTTTTCTCGGACGATCGCCAATTGTATTGTTCGGATTTAAAAGAGAACTTAAACAAAGGAATTTTAACTTAACTATTTTATTCAGTACGTCGGCGTTGCACATTTATAACTAGCCAGTGGGGTTACGAGCCCACCCAACTAGGTAGCAGTTTCCAGACACGAAATTCACATGTCTACATTGTTCAATGTGTAAGAACCCGTTTCTTGAAATCCCTTTTTATATCTCTCATTTCCACAATAGCTTTAGCCAATGAAAAACGACTTCCTTTGTTTTCCTGTATCTGAACTCAAAGGTCAAAATTAGGAAGTCAGAGGAGAAATAAAATTCTCTAAAAACAATAATAGTCTGCTAAAATATTAACACAATGCCGCATTAACTGACTTGTAAGAAATTATATTTTTCTATAGAAATCATTTCTTTGTCACTAAGGATACTTTCCTGTCTTTCGATACTTTGGTTAGTTTTTGGAAAGCTCCCAATATAATTTCGGAATCATTCTAGTATCCATCCCAGCGAAATGAAGCTAATCCAGCAGTTCAAATAGTTCTTTGTAAAGTACATTGTCAAACGCTTTTTCATAATCTATAAAACATGTGTATATGACCCTTCGCAATTATATTGCTCTTTCTGATCAAATTCTGAGCATAAATATTGCATTCCTTGTTCCAGTGCCTTTAACGAAGTCGCACTGTTATTGCCTTATTTCCTGTCAAATTCTTCTATCACACTATTTATCAGAATTAGGATGGCTTTTATTATTTGACTCATTAAGCTGCTTATTCGATGGAGCTCGAATTCGTTTGCAGCTGGCTTCTAAGCCTACCCTAAGAAAATGGATCTAATGTTAATTCACCAAAACAAAACTGTTGTTCTTGATGACGGTAGTCTTCGAGTATAGAAACCAGAGGTTAACAGTGAATATTTCGAAGAAAGTAGGAAAGCGTTGTTCAGGTTAACAGTGGATATTTTGAAGACAGTAGCAGAGCATAGTTCGTCCTTCTGTTTATCTTCACCTGACAAGCTGGACTGGACATTCTGGTAGAGTAGACAAAAATGGCCGCCATTATACACGACAGATTGAATGTTCTACGTCTTCTCATTGGTTAACCTTCTATTGGTGGACTATAAAGTGAGTCAAGGCATTTTGACTAACTCACTAGTAAATATAGGCACAAAAAAATGCAACAAAAACATGACAAGCAATTCTGTGTTACTGAATGGGATATGTACTGTCGCCATCTTAATTCACCAAGGCAAAACATGACAAGCAATTCTGTGTTACTGAATGGGATATGTACTGTCGCCATCTTAATTCGCCAAGACCAAACATGACACGCAATCCTGTGTTACTGAATGGGTTATGTACTGTCGCCCATCTTATATCACCAAGACAAAACATGACACACAATTCTGTGTTACTGAATGTAATTATGTACTGTCAACCCATCTTAATTCCCCAAGAGCTACCATGACACGCAATCCTGTGTTACTGAATGGGATATGTACTGTCGCCTATTTTAATTCACCAAGACCAAAGATGACACGCAATCCTGTGTTACTGAATGTGGTATGTACTGTCGCCATCGTAATTAACCAACAGAAAACATGACACGCAATTCTGTGTTAGTGAATAGGTTATGGACTGTCGCCCATCTTAATTCACCAAGACAAAACACGACAAGCAATTCTCTGTCACTGAATGTGATATGTACTGTCGGCCATCTTAATTCACCAAGACAAAACATGACAAGCAATTCTCTGTCACTGAATTTGATATGTACTGTCGCCCATCTTAATTCACCAAGACAAAACATGACAAGCAATTCTCTGTCACTGAATGTGATATGTACTGTCGCCCATCTTAATTCACCAAGACAAAACATGACAAGCAATTCTCTGTCACTGAATGTGATATGTACTGTCGGTCATCTTAATTCACCACGACAAAACATGACAAGCAATTCTCTGTCACTGAATGTGATATGTACTGTCGGCCATCTTAATTCACCAAGACAAAACATGACAAGCAATTCTCTGTCACTGAATGTGATATGTACTGTCGGCCATCTTAATTCACCAAGACAAAACATGACAAGCAATTCTCTGTCACTGAATGTGATATGTACTGTCGGCCATCTTAATTCACCAAGACAA
The DNA here is from genome assembly GCA_963932145.1 of Acanthosepion lycidas. Lineage (NCBI taxonomy): Eukaryota > Metazoa > Mollusca > Cephalopoda > Sepiida > Sepiidae > Acanthosepion > Acanthosepion lycidas. The sequence continues at coordinate 128,574,474 of OZ010580.1, read as the reverse complement.
AACATGACAAGCAATTCTCTGTCACTGAATGTGATATGTACTGTCGGCCATCTTAATTCACCAAGACAAAACATGACAAGCAATTCTCTGTCACTGAATGTGATATGTACTGTCGGCCATCTTAATTCACCAAGACAAAACATGACAAGCAATTCTCTGTCACTGAATGTGATATGTACTGTCGCCCATCTTAATTCACCAAGACAAAACACGACAAGCAATTCTCTGTCACTGAATGTGATATGTACTGTCGGCCATCTTAATTCACCAAGACAAAACATGACAAGCAATTCTCTGTCACTGAATGTGATATGTACTGTCGGTCATCTTAATTCACCACGACAAAACATGACAAGCAATTCTCTGTCACTGAATGTGATATGTACTGTCGGCCATCTTAATTCACCAAGACAAAACATGACAAGCAATTCTCTGTCACTGAATGTGATATGTACTGTCGGCCATCTTAATTCACCAAGACAAAACATGACAAGCAATTCTCTGTCACTGAATGTGATATGTACTGTCGGCCATCTTAATTCACCAAGACAAAACATGACAAGCAATTCTCTGTCACTGAATGTGATATGTACTGTCGGCCATCTTAATTCACCAAGACAAAACATGACAAGCAATTCTCTGTCACTGAATGTGATATGTACTGTCGGCCATCTTAATTCACCAAGACAAAACATGACAAGCAATTCTCTGTCACTGAGTGTGATATGTACTGTCGGCCATCTTAATTCACCAAGACAAAACATGACAAGCAATTCTCTGTCACTGAGTGTGATATGTACTGTCGGCCATCTTAATTCACCAAGACAAAACATGACAAGCAATTCTCTGTCACTGAATGTGATATGTACTGTCGGCCATCTTAATTCACCAAGACAAAACAAGACAAGCAATTCTCTGTCACTGAATGTGATATGTACTGTCGGCCATCTTAATTCACCAAGACAAAACATGACAAGCAATTCTCTGTCACTGAATGTGATATGTACTGTCGGCCATCTTAATTCACCAAGACAAAACATGACAAGCAATTCTCTGTCACTGAATGTGATATGTACTGTCGCCCATCTTAATTCACCAAGACAAAACATGACAAGCAATTGCCTGAGACTTTTTTTTCAGGTTCGTATATGTGTCTGTCATCAACACAATGTCATCATGGATACCGTGTTAGTAAGATTATTCCTTCAGTAATAAACGTTAATAACTCTCCTAGATCACTTAAGATTGGCTTTTTTATGGGTTGAATCAATTCAATGAGAAAAACGTTTCTTTGACTCGCTCATATATCGAGTTTTTTTTGTATTTTTTTTTCTTTTTTCGCTTTAATTGTATTAGTGTTAATTTGTTTTTACTCGTTTATGATGATCAAAGGTTCGCCTGTTATTAGTGTCACTGGTAGCATCACTTCTGTTGTCACCGCTATGTTTTTTTTCTTTTTCGCCACTAATTTTAGTGGTTGTTTATTATTAGTATTTTTATTGTTTAATTTAATTTTTCTGATACTTTTTACCTGTTTGTTACTCTTTTTTTATATATAAATATTTACCAAAGTGCCAAGTAATAATGTATTATTTACACCTGTCCCAAATTTCTCTCTCTGACAATTTCGCTCTGTTCATTTTAACTCTTTTTTTTCTCTAAATCACAAGACACACTTTCTGTCCCAAGGCACCTTTCTAGTTATTTATTATCTTTATTCACTTCTCTCTTGCTAAAACGCACGCACTTAGTTGTCTTCTTGGAAGAGATTTTTTTTAATATTTTTATTATTATGTACGTGTCGAATATCAACATATTCAATAGAAATTCTGTTCTTAAGACAACAAGACTCTCACAATTCGATACCTTTTCGGAAAATCCTCGTAGAATCAATGGCGGTAGTTTCCTGTAGGCTAGAACCTTGGTCTGAATCTCAGTTCCAGTTTTCTCTAAACGCTCATTACCTTTTCTAGCTGGTGTCCTATGGTACCCAATACCAAAGGTGATGTCTAATATCTTTAATTTTTCTAGGTGGTATCCAATGTGGTCCATTTTCTAAATTGGTTTATTTTCTAGGTGGTGTTCAATGGTTTCTAATGGCAAAGGGGATGTCCAATAATTTTAAATTTTCTAGGTGGTGTACAATGGTGTCCATTTTCTAAATTGGTCCATTTTCTAGCTGGTGTCTAATGGTGGAGGTAGTTTCCAATATTTTTTAATTTTCTAGGTAATGTCCAATGGTCTCCATTTTCTAAATTGGTTCATTTTCTAGGTGGTGTCCAACGGTGGAGGTAGTGTCCAATATTTTAAAATTTTCTAGGTGGTATCCAATGGTGTCCATTTTCTAAATTGGTTCATTTTCTAGGTGGTGTTCAATGGTGTCTAATGGCAAAGGGGATGTCCAATAATTTTAAATTTTCTAGGTGGTGTCTAATGGTGTCCATTTTCTTGCTAGTGTCCAATGGCAAATGGGTTGTCCAATATTTTTAATTTTTCTAGATAGTGTCCAATGATGTACACTTTCTAAATTGGTTCATTTTCTAGGTGGTGTTCAATGGTGTCTAATGGCAAAGGGGATGTTCAATAATTTTAAATTTTCTAGGTGGTGTCCAATGGTGCCCTTTTTCTAAATTGTTCCATTTTGTAGCCGGTGTCCAATGGCGGAGGTAGTGTCCAATATTTTAAAATTTTCTAGGTGGTGTCCAAGGATGTCCAAAGACAAAGGTGACGTCCAAAATATTTAAATTTTCTAGGTAGTGTCTAGTGGTGCCCAATGACAAAAATAGAGTCCAATAATTTTAAATTCTTTAGGTCGTGTCCAGTAGCAAAGGTGGTGTCCAATATTTTAAAATATTTTAGGTAGTGTCCAGTGGTTCCATTTTCAAAAATTGGTTGATTTTCTAGGTGGTGTGCAATGGTGTCCATTGGCAAAGTTAGTGTCCAATAATTTTTTAATTTTCTAGGCCGTGTCTAATAGCGTCGAATAGCAAAGGTGGTGTCCAATCATTTTAAAATTTTATGATTCTTGATGTTTCATAACTACTTCAATTCCCTTGCCAGATCCAAATATTTGTCAATCTTTTTTTCAGTTTGTTTGGAGTCCACTCTTGTATCGTATGGAACATCAAAATCAATAATTTGACACTTGATAATTTCATTATCTATCCCAATAACGTTGAGACATCGAAACACCGATCTTCATACGATCAATAAAGTTAAACACATCAAGCCTGGTCAGTAGCTTGACGGGTGACCGTTTGGGAATACCAGGTGTGTAAGCTTGGATATACGGATGGTTTAATGGATAATGGTTTGGAATTGTTAATCAGAGAACCGAGTTTCAATTCCAGTCAGGTTCGTTATATTCAATTACGCGCAAATACCCTTGGGAAAGTGTTGAAACTTGACTAATGCATAGAATAATAATGCAACACAAATGTACTTAGAACAAAATGTATTGAAACAAGAAAGTATACACAATATTTACATCTAGTCTTTTGTATATTCCTGGGAAGACCGTTCCTGGAATGTGTGTTGACTGAGTCGCAGTCGGGCAGAGTCTCTGGTTGGATCTCTCCCTACCCGGTACAAACCATATTTATATGGTCGGTACTCCACTATGCAAATTAGGTGGACCCTACCACAACACCCCCCTCCCAAGCCTTGGAATCCCTTTTGGATTTCAAACTGGCTTCCTATATGGGTTGATGATTATGGCTATTTCTTTGTAGATCCATTTGCATACTTTTAATATTTTTTTCGTTTTGGATTCACGTCTAATGGTTCCGTGAACTTTCGTTTCCTACCGGATCTTCTCGGTTCAGAAATATTCTGCGGAGGTTCTACTTGAAACATATCATACATTACATTAATGGGATCTTCCTCCTCATCCGGTATACTCTCTTCATGCTCTAGAACGTAACATTTTTTAAGTTGGTTCTGGTGCCTTTTATGAGTATTCTTCGGCCCTTTAATTATATAAATCAGGTCACCCATTCTTTTGTCCACTATGCCTCGCTCCCAGAACTCAACGTTGTTTTTGTAGCACTTGAATAAAACCTTCTCTCCGGAAGTGTATCTTTTTCTCGCTGTATACATAGTATTCTTTACTCTATTTTTTCCTGGCAAAAGCTTGTCAAACACTGACTTAACTTTCCTAGCGAATATTAGTTCAGCTGGTGCCATGTTTGAGTGTGTTCTCTGGTTTGGCGTGATTCTGTATACCTGCAGGAATTGCTGAAGCGCCTTTTCCGTTGGAACTCCTGAGGCTTTCTTCAGCGCGCGCTTTAAAGTATTGACAAATCTTTCTGCGAGTCCATTGGACCTCGGATGATACGGCGGCGTCGTTATGTGGTTAATTTGATATAACTCACAAAATTCCTTAAATTCTTCAGAAGTGAATTGTGTACCATTGTCACTCACAATACACTCTGGCACACCGAACCGTGCAAATAGTTCATGCAAAAAAGTTGTTGTGGTATTGGCCGTAGGCTTTTTGCAGCGTAGTACTTCCGGCCATTTTGTAAAACTATCTACCACTATTAAGTAGTAATAATCTTCTACTGGACCAGCGAAATCAATGTGGAATCTTGTCGACGGATGATCCGTCTTGGCCCATGGTTTGTGTACTATAGGTGGTGCCTTAGCTGCTAACGCACACCCTTTACATCGATGAACCATGTTTTCGATATCCACATCCATTCCTTTCCAATATACAAAGCTTCGCATTAAGCTTTTTGTTCTATTAACCCCAGGGTGACCCATATGAAAGTCCCGTAGTATTCTTTTCTGCAACTTATTTGGTACTACTACTCTCTCACCATATAATAAAACTCCGTCACAAATTGAATAATCTCCTGCACTTTTTGGTCATTTGCTACGATTTTGCTTTTTATTTCTAAAATGAAATCATCGCTTTCAGCTTCTTTTTTGATTTCCTTTGATGTAAGCGGTAGCTCTCTTAAAATGTTGTTTACCATGCTTTTCACCTCATAATCTGCTCTGATATTTGCAATAATTGATTCTTCGAATCTTTCTTCTTGACTCGGTACGAGTCTTGATAAACTATCCGCATGAATTATATTTTTGGATGATAGGTACTTTATGTGAAAATCATAATTGAGAAGAATGGTTCCCCATCTCAACAGACGATTTGCCGTATAAACGGGTAACCCTTTCTTCGAACCAAAAATAGTGATCAGAGGTTTATGATCCGTTTCAAGAATAAAATGTCTGCCGTGGATGTATCTGTGAAATTTTGTTATGGCAAAAATGATACTCAGCGCCTCTTTTTCGACCTGTGAGTAACTCCTTTCTCCTGGGAGTAAAGTTCTCGAAGCATGTGCAATTGGTTTTCTAGAACCATCTGGCATTATGTGTTGAATACACGCTCCTATCCCGTAGGAACTGGCGTCACTTACCACTACAATATCAAGTTTTGGATTGTAATGGGTTTAAAAGAGGTCTGATGTAAGCATTTTCTTTATTTCATCAAAGGCTTTCTGACATTCTACCGTCCATTCCCATGCCTTGTCTTTTTTTAGTAGTTCATTCAACGGAGCTCTTAGATTGTACATTCCTTTAATGAACGCTTGATAATAATTTGCGAACCGCAGAAAACTCTGTAGCATCGCCACATTAGTGGGCGTCGGCATGTCTCTAATCGCAATGGACCTTTCCGGATCTGGACATCTGCCATTTTTGTTGATTATGTGACCTAAATACTTAATTTCCTCCAAACCAAATTCGCACTTTGACTCTTTGACTTTAAATCCAAAGTCCTCAATCTTTTTAAATACTTGATTGAGATGCTCTCGATGTTCGTCGACGGTTTCGCTCCTTACTATAATGTCGTCTAAGTAGGCGCACGCAAAATCTAAGTCATTCAACATGACGTCCATAGCTTGTTGAAAAATGGCTGGTGCCACTTTAATACCAAAAGGAAGCCTGGTGTACTTGAATAACCCTCTATGCGTGTTTATCCCTAGTAGCTTCGAACATTCTTCTTCGACGGGAATTGAGATAGGCATCTGATAAGTCGATTTTTGAAAATATAACTCCACTATTTAGCTTGTTAAAAATCTCCTCCGGACTCGGTAACGGGTAATGGTAGTCCTTGATTACCGAGTTCAACCCTGTCGAAAAATCAACACAAACTCTGATTTGGTTTGATTTCTTTTTAATGCACACAATCGGCGCAGCCCATGAATTAGATTCTACTTTCGAAATAATTCCCATTTTTTCCAACCTATCAAGTTCTTCGTTAATTTTCTCTACACTTGCGAAAGGCACGTTACGTTTCTTTTTAAAAATTGGCATAGTATTTTCATTTAATTCAAATTTAGCTTCAAACTTGTTACATCTTCCAAGACCGGGTGTGAAGGTTTCCGGGAACTTTTTCTTTAATTCATCTTTAATGTCCTGTCTTGTTTGCGTATTACTTCCTACTTTTCTGCAGAATGAGTTTAACGGTTTATCCCACAATTCGAATGTTTCAATAAAATCTGTACCCATCAAGTTTTCTCCATTTTTCAAAATGAAAACCTTTATTTTTTTAACGATCCCGTTCAATTTCATGGGAAGTACAACCTCGCCTTCGAAGTTAATTTCCTTTCCAGTTACCGTTCGAGCGCGTTTCGTTGACTTCCTTATTGTAGGCCTTTTTAAAATTTTCCATGTTTTATAGTTCATTATTGTTAAATCTGAACCCGAATCGAGTTGAAATTTGATATTCTTTTTAAATATTTCAGTCGTCACATATTTCCTCAAATCTCTATCCTATTTGATATTCGAATTTGTTTGTCTAATTCGGCTATTGAATTTTTTCGTTTTACAACACGATCCTTTGTGTCCTTTCTTGTGGCACACGAAACATTTCTTATTTCTATATGGGCAATTTACCTCCCAGTGTCTTTCGTTGCAACGTCTGCAATTATATGGTGGAATCTTTTTTTTCTCCTCGTTCTTCTTATTTAATTTTTCTTGTCTATTTTTAAAATACGCCGAATTTTTACTCCAATTTTTTTCTGATGGGTAATTTGGCTGTTTTTTTTATTTTTTTAATATAAGCAATACCAGCTTCTTCGATTTTTTGAGACTCTTTCTTTAAACTTACGGCCCGCTGACACTCCTCTGCTAACTTTTTCAGGGTAAGGTTTTGTTCAGATTCGAGTTTAGACAAAACTCTACGTCTTATTTCGGCACTCTTACTGGATACCAGTCCTTGAGCAAAAATTAAACACTTAAATTCTTCAACCGTAATCTGAAGTTGTCACCATGTCTATTCACTATAGCTGCATATGTTAAGTAATCCTGATCGTCGGATTTAGCGACATTCATGCATAACCATCGCTTATGCCAAAGCGACATATTTGCCCCAAACAGCTCTTTGCAATTTCACTGTTTCCGAGAATTCTAATTCGTTCTTCTCGGTAGAATAAAATCTACAAACTTGCTATGTTCTGCTGTACCTAGCTTTCTTAGTAATAGACTGACTTTTGAATTCGACCAGTTTTCACAGTCTGTGTAGAAAATATCTTCATATCGTTTAAAGTACGCTTCAAACGTTTTTTCTTCGTCTGGCACATAGTTGAAAATTTCCAGCGAATTACATATGGTGTTATTAGAATATGAAGAATTTCCCTCATTTGCCTGATTGTTGTTTAATTTCTCCAGTATTAACTTTTGAATTTTTAAAAGTCTTTCCTCTTGCTTTTCTTGATATTTTTGCTGGGATTTGAATAATTCAGATATGACTTTACATAATTCATCCATCTTTAGCTGATAGTGTTCATGCAACAAAGAATATACCTTTAATTTGTGTATCTATGGATATAATATAAGCTGACCAAAAAATCGAAACAACTTACGACTTTTTTATTTTATGTCTTGCTTTTACATTCAAGCCCGTGATAATCAACTTTGGTATTTTTTTTTATTACTTCTGTTCGCGTATTTCAATGACAAACCTCTCATTTTTATTATCAGCGGTAAATTCGTCACTATAAAATATTGTTGAGCAAACAAAAAAAAAATCGACACGGTGTATTTGTGCGCCTTTTAATTCCATGCACGTTTTTGTAGTCGGACAGTTTTTTTAAACGGGTCTCTCGTTGTAGATAACTTTTTCAATTTAAAATCACCGTTATTCGTTTACGACACCTTTCAAATTTTTCTGAGTGAACGTTCCTTATGCTTAGTCGTCCTTTAACGATTTCTAAATATCCAGAAATTCAGAATCCTTCGCCGTTCCGTTAGATGTTGGACTTTTAATTAATAATTTTTTCCTTCAGCCTGGGTTCTTCAATGACTTGTCCCAATTGTTGAAGCTATCAATTATTAATTCTTTTTTTTTTTCGTATGGTTCTTTCTACCTCGTCGCCATTGTTGAAACTTGACTAATGCATGCAATAATAATGCAACACAAATGTACTTAGAACAAAATGTATTGAAACAGGAAAGTGTACACAATATTTACATCTAGTCTTTTGTATATTCCTGGGAAGACCGTTCCTGGAATGTGTGTTGACTGAGTCGCAGTCGGGCAGAGTCTCTAGTTGAATCTCTTCCCGGTACCAACCATATTTATATGGTCGGTACTCCACTATGCAAATTACGTGGATCCTACCACAACAAAAAGGTAGGAATCCACCGATTCTCTCCGCAGCTATGGGTTAATTAGTAACATTTCTCTGACTAAATTGTTATTATCTCCAAGAAAAAAATTCTTACAATCTAAAAGTATTTTCTGGTTTAAATAAACTGCAACGGTCTGATGAGCCTTAGAAAACGAATCAATCAATTTGTGTTTCAATGACAAGATCCGTCTGAACCAAAGAAATTCCATAATACCTTGTGTCTGTCATTTTCTGTCACTGGCTGATATTCATACCATTTTTCTTTTATATCGATGCCAAACTTACGGCATACTTCCCAGGGGATTATTATTATTATTATTATTATTATTATTATTATTATTATTATTTCCTTGGATTTCTATTGCATGCACATTACTTTCCGGGTCCCAACCAGAGACCTAAGGTCAGAAATTGCTTCATGATATTTTCCACTGATCAGAACTTACACGCATTCACACACATTTTACATAAATAAAGCTCTTCGTAATGTTTGAGCTGTAATTGTGAATACAATTTTTTGTATTGCTTTAAGGGTTAGGGTACCAGAAAACCCTTCAATGAATCTACCGGAACCTTTTCCAATCAAGCCGAGGTCTCTAGCGACAACTGGAAATCTTGATGTTCCCATGTGCCACATTTTTGAGATTTCGATTTCAAGTTCTTTGTATTTGGATAGTTTTTTGTGGGTAGACCTTCAAAGATACATTACAGTCTGCAGGGACTGCCATGTCAACAAGAAAGCACATTTTGTTTCTATGGTCTTTGATCACGATGTCTGGACGATTAGCTTTGATTGTTCTGCCTGCGTGTATTGTAAAGTCCCATAAAGTTGTTACAGGTCCTGTCTCCGTTACCGGGTCTGGGTGATGTTCATACTAATTTCTTTCAGTTTCATTTCCGTAAAAGTTTCAGATTTTTCAATGCAGGTATTGGCCCAGCCTGTCATTCCAGGTTTTATATTTACAATACCTTGCAGCCTGATACAAGACGGTCCATTGTTAGGTCCATTGTTTCATCACGGAATCTGCGTACTGGGTTAACAATTTTTTAGTATGTGTGCTTGGAAATTTCAAGTAAGCAAGTATTGGTCCTCTGCAGCACGAATAAAACCTTTTTCAGCTTTTAATCCTATATTAGGTAGCCCATAATAGGTACGGGGTTTGTCTGCATCAGCTTATTTGTTACGAGCAGAATATCGAACATGTATCTAGTCCATTGCATTTGCTTTTGCTTTCTATTTTAGGGTCTTGTCTCTACAGTCGGTTTATTATCCTTTACTTGCATTTCTTCACCCACTTGAAATTCCATTTTGAAATTGTTGGTTTCTTTTATTACTGAATACAGTTCCTTATTTCTTTCAAGTTCTTTGATACAGATAATTATCCAGTCTTCTGTAGTTTCCAGGTATCTGTGAAGGCCGATTTTTGTAGTTTTGTAAGACGGTTCTAGTTGAACTAATCCTTTTCCACCTTCGAATCTGGGCGCATACAAACGATCAACACCAGCCTTGGGATGATGTATGCGATGGCAAGTGGGAATCTTTCTCTCTTAACATCCATTCGCTTAAGGTCAGCTATGGTTCAGTTAAGGATGCTGAAAATGTACTGTACGACATGCTTCTCCAAGGTGTTTATGGGTGATATTCTGTTTCGTGAATTCAACTCAATATTCAATACCAGACGCACACGCCTGTTGCATTCTTTTCTTATTTTCACTTTCATTTCATTATGTTGTATTCCATCTCCTTCACTAATTCCTAGGTACCTATAAGCTTCTTCTTATTCCAGTTCCCTAGTCTTTGTGACCAAATTTAAATCTATTGAGTGTCTTTCTCTAATCCTCCCTTTCTTGAATGTTGCTTTTTCTAATCCGAAATCCATACCCATATCGTCACTGAAATATTTTACAGCATTTTCTCAGGTAATACCTTAATGCCTGATAGTTAGAACATGGGTAGCATGCCACAGCCACCCCTCCCTTAGATATTATGCAATTTCCTCTGACTCTAAGTGTTCATCACTTACTGGATTATTCTTGATTTTCCTAAGAGACTTCCTTTCTGCAGCAGTTCAAATGGGCAACCAATGCCAATTTTCTTTGACCATGTCTCTATTCTGTGAGTCACCGTACCAAGTGGACCAATGATAGCTGGCACGATTGTGACCTTCTGCAACTTCCAAAGCCTTGCCTGTTCCAAAATTCAGTGGGACATAACTAATTAATTTCTCTTCTGCCTTTTATTATATCCTTGTATCAAAAAGGCACGATGAATCAACGATTAAAACCTGTTTTATCTTCCACCAAAATGTCCAGTTTCTTATCTTTTGGGACTGAAAAATCCCACAAAATCTTAGATCATTATTGAAATTTTATTATTATACTAGCAGAATTACCCGCGCCTTGTGGCGTGTCACACATTTTTTGTAAGAAAATGATGATCATTAAATCATTGCTATAATTTATGGAGAAAAATAATGCATTTCAATATTACTCAATGATCTTATCACTGTGACCTCCATCTTCTGGCTTTTTCCCGTGTTCAAATTTAAATTTAATTTAAATCAAAGGGAAAAAAATTCAGTGGGGTGGGGTGCTCCTCGGGGATCTCCTTTGATCAAAATGAAGTATTCTTATCCAAGTACTCTAGGAGTCAAATATACATTTAATTTATATCAAAGGGAAAAAATTATCAGTGAGGAGGGTTTCAAAAACTGCTCGATCTGACCCCTTTGTTATGTATTTGATGCAATACTTGATTGAATGAATTGATGAGCAGATCGCAACATTGATATGACTGTTGAATTTTCGCAACAGATATGTATTGTAAGGCACTACCCACTGATTGGTGATTTCTTACTCAACTTGACGTCTATATTGTCTCATTTTGACTTTGCCGATGTGACCTCTATCTTCTGGCTTTTTCCTTCTATATTTTGGATAGGAGTCATTCCTTTGTTCAAATTTTAATTTTAATCTATATCAAAGGGAGAAAAAAATTCAGTGTGGGGGTGTGCTCCCCGTGGACCCACATTGATCAAAATGAAATATACTTATCCAGGTACCCTTGGTAATGTCGTTTCAGAATATCTTTGGTTATGGGGATCTATCTCCAAAACTCTAGGAGTAGTTTGAAAAAAAACAGAGAGACAGAAGCTACAGGTTTATATAAAAGGTGTTCCTAGAACTTGGACCGATTTTAAATGTGAATTAAATTTATGCGTTTAATGATTTTTCCTTTTCTTTCAGATTTGGCGGACATTTGAGCGATATTATTTTTCACACATAATTGCTATGACTTAAATAACATGATCGAATAGAGAAATAAATAAATTTTCACGAATAACACTGATTTATTTACTGCGGACTTTGATCTGTTTTAATGAAACACCCTTATAATATAATCCCTTTTAATGAAACACCCTTATATATAATCCTGCTTAATGAAACACCCTTATATATAATCCATCTTAATGAAACACCCTTATAAATAATCCGTCTTAATGAAACACCCTTATATATAATCCTGCTTAATGAAACACCCTTATATATAATCCTGCTTAATGAATCACCCTTATATATAATCCCTCTTAATGAAACACCCTTTATATAGATTGCGGATGGCATAATAGAATCAGATATCGGTGGATCGAGTTCGAATTTCAGTCAAGTTTGTAAGATTGATTTATGCGCAAATTTCGTCCGGAATGGTATGAATCCATTTCTGTCTCCCCCTAGATATTGGTTAAATATTAGGGTAGAGTGGCGTCTTTAGCCTTGGTTGGCAACAAGTCTAAGAAAATGAAAACTGAATTTTAAAAAAAAGCCGTTTTGAGACCTTGCGGCACACTATATGTCCAAATTCTCTGTAATACGTTCTTCAGAAAAGTGGGCATTTTAATTCTATTCACAGTTCTATATGTAACTTTGAATTTGAGCAGCAATCCCACTCTCATAAAAATTTCGTTAAAGATGACTGACAAAGGAGTAAGATTAAGATTTTTATTTTTTAGTATTTACTTTTCTGGGCATAATATGTAAAAAAAATGTTCTATTCACACGGCTATTCTTCTAGCCATTATCGGACTTTTTTTTTCTTTTTTTTTACTCAGCCGGAATTGAACTAGCTAGTCAAGCATGCTAGCCATTACACTACGTTGAAGTGTCCTTTTTGATTATTTATGAAAGTGTTTCTTCGTAAAACTTCTCTCAATAGATGCAAAATCTTTTTTAATTTTAAACTTGTTTTAGTTTTCCTCGGCAGGCAATCCATATTTTTAAAGTACTCACCGATTCACTCATCCGTAAATCACTTTATTATCATCGCATGGCTTAGAATGACAGTAACAAGACGTTTCTCTCAAAATATCAGGCTATGGGACACAACATTCGTATGAATATTTATAATATCTTACGTTTGGCACCTCGAGCCGGTGTAATGGTTAGCAAGCTTGTCTTGCTAGAACAATTACTACTGAGTAGTGAGTTCGATTCTCACTGGGTACTCCACACTTTCGGCCTTGTGCCACATCTAAGCTACTCTTAGAAAATCACCATAATAGCTTATGTTACACGGCCATTATATATATATATATATATATATATATATATATATATATATATATATATATATATATATATATATATATATATATATATATATATATATATATATATATATATATATATATATATATATATATATATATATATATATATATATATTAAACATTACGCCCCGAGCAAGGCGTGAAGCCACTAGGATGCAGAAGATTTGGAGCAAGAGCAGATACGAGTGATAGAAGAAAGGATAAGGATAAGGGTAGTGGATAGATCAAGGTAACTGAAGATGTCGATTGACATTACATTTGAATAGTTGTAGATTATAGCTCTCAGGGAAACAGTAATTGGGAAGGGTGTTCCACAGGCGAGAGGTGCGAAGTATGAAGCTATTGGAGTAGAAGAGACGTCTACATTTAAAAGTTTCTACAGTGTAGGGGTGGGAGCGGGATGCCAGCCTCGTAGAGCGCTTGAATTCATGGAGTCTGGGAACCAGTGAAAGCAGCTCATCAGAGCAATTACCATGAAAGTATTTGTAGAAAAGACAGAGAGAGGCGACGGCGCGTCTGTGAGAGAGTAACTGTAGATGAGACGCCAGATCAGGGCCAATTATATTACATATCCGTCTCTGGATCTTGTCAAGAACTCCGAGGTAAACAGCGAATGGTTGATTTGTATATTTGAAGTATCGATTCCGGGGAGAAAAATTTCCTGGCGCGGCACAGAGAGCCAACTTTCCTCGCAGTGGACGATGCAATTGACTCAATGTATTTGTTCCATCTCAGGTCAGCAGTCAACGTGAGACCGAGCAGACGCAGAGAGTTGCTCTCAAGAAGATGACTATCAGACATTCTAATGCGGGGCAGGGAAGGATCTCTATGGTGATTAATAGAGAGTAGTTTAGTTTTTGAGGCGTTAAAGTTGACCAGCCAATTCTTGCCCCAATTAACAATCGATTGGAGGTCCATTTCAAGACGAGCGGCCAGGTTAGTTTTGACAGCGACACTAGATTTGTTTTTGAGGCAGGAGTAAATTGTAGTGTCGTCCGCGTAGATGCCAACTTGGGAATCTATGCCGTCAGAAAGGTCGTTGATGAAAATAAGGAATAGAGTCGGGCCAAGGATGGAGCCTTGGGGAACACCTGCGTTCGTGGGATAGGAACTGGAGGAGAATCCGTTGAGAACGACCTTCAATTCACGGCTTGGCAGGAATGATTTTATAAGATCAAACAATCGACCTGTAATACCATAACCCTGGAGCTTACGAATTAGGCCGGCATGCCACACCCTATCAAACGCTTTGGAGATGTCTAGGGCCACGGCACGAGCCTCACCGTTATTTTGAAGGGCTTGGTAGACGGTTTCAGTGATGGCCGTAAGCACATCAGCTGTAGATCGGGCGTAGCGGAAACCCTATTGCTTGTAGATATATATATATATATATATATATATATATATATATATATATATATATATATATATAGTCAAACCTCTCATCAACGGACTAAAAAAGAAAAGGCGTGGTCCGTTAAAGCCGATTGTCTGTAGATGGGAAGGGATTACTTTAGAGTTATAAAACCACTATAGTAATTACTAGGAGTTATGATCATAATGTAAATATTATAGACATGTATGTATGGCATGAATAATCTATACTTAATATAGATATATTATTCAAAATAATAAAAATAAAAATTTTCTCAGAGCTATTTTCACACGCACGTGTTAATTTATCATACTTTATATAATGTACACTCGTCTTTGTTTACAATTGAAAGGCCCGCCAAGCAGTCGCTTTGGGAACTAATATGACACGTTCCGCTAAGCCCGCAAATATTGTAATATATCGCTGACGATTTGAAAGCGTTTTGCCTGGGGATGTTTTTTTTTTTTGTTTTTTTTTTTGCCTGCTGATTTTGTCGGTTGCATCCGAAGTCCGTAGCTGAAAAGTCTCTCTCTCTCTCTTTCTGTCTCTCTCTCTCTCTGTCTCTCTCTCTCTCGATATATATATATATATATATATATATATATATATATATATAGTTTATGCAAAACTAGGTAATCCGCATGGGTAGACCCAAGGTGGACGATATCAATGTAAGATTCAGAGCAGATATGTTTGAATAAAAACAGACCACTTTAGGGTTCCATGTAATAAGTTATTTCACCACAACCCCTTTAACAGGGCTATGGATCATCAGACTTTACTTCCAAAGGTTGAATATATATATATATATATATATATATATATATATATATATCACGATGGTCGATTTGTTGGGAAGGCGACTTCCTCATGTCATCGGACTGGATCGAGGTCCAAGCATTGTCAGTGAAATTCGGAAGAAGGACTCTTGTGGGGCATCGATAGCTGTGCTAGCACGAAGCCACAAGTCATCATGGCCGAGGGCTTGTTCAAATCGTTGATCACGCTAGATAACCCGATCTCTCCCAGAAACTGTAACTAAGGTCTGCTCAGCATAGTGGCAGAATAAATCAGGTGGACTCTGCGGTTGTTATGCAAACACAAATGTGCCTGAACGAGCGTCTGCAATAGGGATTGGCTAGCCTCCCTAGTAGACGGGTATCCTCGAATACCAGTAGCTACTATTTATATATATATATATGTGTGTGTGTGTGTGTGTGTGTGTGTGTGCATGTGGGGGTAGGGGGCAACATCCGGTCGACCGACTCTTCTCGGGTGTCGATCGACTTTTGGGCGAATCTTGTTTCTTCAAACGCCGGCTGTCACTCCCGCCCGTGCCGACTAGTAAACACCGAACGCGGATCAATCCTCACCATTTCTACTCTGCTCCACGTAACCGAGCCACACCCGAGAGACTACGGTTCACTATCTCCCCCCCCCCAATCATAGAATGGGTGATCTTCATTGTTCTATCGGTGGTAGGTGTGTGGCGTGGGGAGAGACAGCGTGGCACGGAATATGTCAGGATAGTGGGTAGGACAATGCTGGGGGTAGGGGTCAAGAAGAATATGACGCATTCGACGAGCCTGCGTCTCTGTTTAAAAGGACAACGTGAAGTCACCTTAACTTCAGCCCTAAAAATACTGATATGCAACAGCAAAAAAAAACAATCGTTTTTTAAGAAAATTTGTTTTCTGAGACGAAACGAAAGAAAACAAAAAGATGATATTGTATTTTACGGCGCGAGACTCTATCATTTTACATCAATCCATCCATCCATATATATATATATATATATATATATATATATATATATATATATATATGGGTTGTAAATACAGTAGGTGAATGAAAGAAATTCGAGAGATAAAAAAAAAAAAATATTTTTTTACATTGGTGTTCACATCATACAAGGCCCGAGAGACACTCGAGGTAGAGGATTACAAAGACACATAGTTTATGCAGATATGTGATAAAATAACGATTAATCCTTGACCTGAACAGGTTAGGATTTTAATAATGGGGCCGTTTTCACAAAGCAGTGGTCCGTAGGAAGAAGCTACTCGAGTAGAACTTACATCTCTCTAATGAAATACGAAAGGAATGAAGATGGTTCGCTACAATGAACGTGGCATGGCGGGTCTTAGTCATGAAGGATAGAACTAGTGGCACTAATGAATGAAGTTCGACTGAGCACTTGACTTAACAGAAACGTGGTCCTGCTTAATAAACAGAACTAACTTCGAAAATGTTAAGGGTGCATCAATGTTTCTGTAACGACATAAATATTCCGATTAAATGATTTCAGGAATGTTCATTACTCAAATATTCCCTCAGTTACTCTCAGCCAGTTAGTAATATACGATCGGCCCCAGACGCCACTTGTCCGATATATGGACCTTACATTCTCCGTTTGAGTTGTGTGAAAAACTTCCCTAGGGAAGTTATTTATACATCTGTCTAACCAACATTGTCGCGCTAACAATATCGGATACTTGCTTTCTTTTTTATACAACGACGTTCACCCTGTAGAAGAGCCACGCTAGGTCTAGAGCTACAGAGTAAGAGGCAATATTTATGGGGACATTTCGGGAAGATAATGGTTAACCCACGACTTAATCAGGTTAAGTTTGTAGTAATCAGAGAAACATCCTCATGGGAGTCTTTTTCACAAAACAGCGGTTCGTGAGAAGATGCTGCTCGAGTGGAACTTACGCCTCACCAGTGGAATACGAAGGGAATGGCGGTGGTGCGCTGCAATGGGCGTGGCATAGAGGGTCCTAGTCGTGAGGATTAGAACTGGTGGAACTAGTTCGTCTGGGAACTTTCCACGCAAGTAGCGACAGAGCAGCGAGTGGCTTGCGATGTTATGTCTACGAGAAAAGTGTTGTAGGGTGGAAAATAATTTGTCACCCACAAGGGCGCGGAGACGATTTTGGACTCGATAGACTGGAATGTAAAGACTGGGCAGCTCTTGTTCATATATGGCCACAGCACTCCATTTTCGGCCTAATCAGTCTCTTGAAAAAGGAAGAGGAGAGCAGGAGGAGTCAGGTACTCACTGGAGCAGTATAGGGAACCCAGCATTTTTCCAGCATCTTTGCCGGTGGATCGTGTGCTGTGCAGAAGTTCCACATGATCTGGGTTAAGTTTAACGAATAATAGGTGCTGACACCTCGTAACCTCGTTTATCGCCATTGGCTATAGTTCGAGGTTCGAGGCGATAATCGAATGTAACTTGTCTTGTTTTCTTGGCATTAAATGTTCCCCCACTGAGCTGTTAGAGCTTGGTCAGAGGTGCAATCAGCTACCAATTTCAGGTCGTCGGGGAACTTTGGAAGTTCATAGCACAGGAGGCGCTTTTTTTTCGTGACACCATATCTTTGGATATCACCAGCCTAATTATGTACAAGCAAATCATTGTGCCCACTATTATAAATGGCCCCGAGGTCATATCTTCCTCGACAGACATGGCAAATCTCTTCGGCTCGATCTTTGCCTCAAACTCAACGTTAGATGACAAATGCCATCCTCTCCTTAACTTCCCACATCGCATTGTGCACAATCTCACCTATATACATGGTGTTTTACCATAATTGCAACAAAGTAGCGGCCTCTCAGATGGGGAGAGCTCGAGGAACGTGAGGACCTTGGTGAGGAGGAACAGTACCTTTAGCAGGATGCTGCTCCTCCTCAAGCAACTAATGTTTCCAATTGTATGGCTCCGTGTAAAGTTTGGGAAAGGTCTTCATCAGCGGTTAAGAGAAGTCTCTAGATTTAACAAAAGCTTTGACCTAAAAAATAAAGCCACTGGCCCAGACAAAATTCCAGGGGTTTTCCTTAAGAATATCAACCCTGAATTATCCGCGATCCTAGCGAAGTTATTTAACTTCAGTTTGAATTAGAAATCTTTCCCAAGCGTGTGGAAGGTGGCAAGCCCAGTCTTCACAAACGTGGACAACCAAACTTCCCCCTCCCAGTATAGACCTATTAGTCTTCTCAGTATTATTGGTAAGCTTTTTGAGGATTTAATCGAGAAGAAGGTCGTTCTGTGTGATGTGCAGTAGGCGTTTCGATCGGCCCAATCCACTGCTGACATCCTATTATTACACACAGACTTAGTGAGGACCCAGACATCTCAGGGATCATAGCATTAGATAGCTCGAAGGCCTTCGACAAGTTGTGGCACAAAGATTTGCTTCAACAAGGCATGGCACAAAGGTTTGCTTCGACAAGGTGTGGCACAAAGGTTTGCTTCGACAAGGTGTGACACAAAGGTTTACTTCGACAAGGTGTGGCACAAAGGTTTGCTTTGACAAGGTTTGACATAAAGGTTTGCTACAAGGTGTGGCACAAAGGTTTACTTCGACAAGGTATGGCACAAAGATTTGATTCGACAAGGTGTCGCACAAAAGTTTACTACAAGGTGTGGCACAAAGGTTTGCTTCGACAAGGTGTGACACAAAGGTTTGTTTCGACAAGGTGTGACAAAAAGGTTTACTTCGACAAGGTGTGACACAAAGTTTTGCTTCGACAAGTTGTGACACAAAGGTTTGCTTCGACTAGGTGTGGCACAAAGGTTTGCTTCGACAAGGTGTGGCACAAAAGTTTACTTCGACAAGGTGTTGCACAAAGATTTGCTTCGACAAGGCGTGACACAAAAGTTTGCTTCGACAAGGTGTGACACAAAGGGTTGCTACAAGGTGTGGCACAAAGGTTTACTTCGACAAGGTATGGCACAAAGATTTGATTCGACAAGGTGTCGCACAAAAGTTTACTACAAGGTGTGGCACAAAGGTTTGCTTCGACAAGGTGTGGCACAAAGGTTTGCTACACAAGCTCTCAATCTATGGAATCCTCGAAAAGCTTTTCTCAATTATAAAATACTCCCTAATAGGTAGATCAATGAAGGTCGATATTAGCGGTCAGTCCTCCGAGGCCCTGGCGGTCAACACAGGTGTCCCCCAGGAGTCAATTCTCGGACCAACACTATTTCTGATTTACATAAATGAATATACTCCGATCATTTGTAAACATTTATGTCGAAGATACGGCCATATACGGGCGCACCTCTTGACCTTCAGGTATTGGCATCTGACCTCTCTTCTGATCTAATACTAACAATGGTGAAAAATGGCTGATTACATTCAATACCTCAAAAACCAAACTAATTACATTCCATCACCGCCAATCAGACCCTGAACTACCGTTAGTTTGGGTGAATGGATGACCCCGCGAGGAGACACCGTACCTTGGGAGAATATTGGGTCTCAAAGTCACACCCTACCTTAAGTGGAACTCTTATATTCAACCCATCGCTAAAGATGCAGGTAAAATGATCAGCTCCCTGTCCCACTCCAGTAAGTACCTCACTGTTTGAGCGGGGGCTTCCCGGCCCTCATATTCCAGTTTTGATAGAATTCAAAAGCGGATCTGAATCCCCGTTGGAGAAGAATTATTTTTCATCCTTCAACCTCCCTCTCTCTCTCTCTCTCTCTCTCTCTCCCTCTCTCTCTCTCTCTCTCTCTCTCTCTCTCTCATAGGGAGTGTGGCGTGTCTCTCACTGCTCTATCGCTACGTCCATGGAATGTGCTTGGACGAAATGCATTCCTTGGTTCTGCTAGTTCACAGCAAGAACACGCCATGCCACTTACATAGTAGCAAACCAACTACATTCCCTTTGTATCTCATCAGCGAGAAGTAAGTTCCAGTTAAACAGCTTTTTTCTCGCGAACTCTCGCCTTAAGAGGATATTGCCCCGGTCACTGCATTCTTAACCTGTTCAAGTCTAAAGTTAACTTTTACCTTCTCCTCCCATTCAGAGAAACTACCCCTTAACGTAATCCTTAACCTCGAGTGTTCCCCCAGGATTTCTACAGGGTAATCCATACTGTAAATAAAAAGATGGCTGCTGAATAAGGTTCTAGGCCCTTTCCAGGTTAAGGGGAATTATTAAATTTTAAAACTTCTCTTAAGGTTATTTCAAGAGTCGTAACCAAAGTAATAGTAATATTAAAATTAAGTCAGTTAATCTATTAGGTTGGTGCAAAGATAATGACGTAATAATGTCGTTTTTTGACGTATTTTTTAACGTCAAAAACGACATTATTACGTCATTATCTTTGCACCAACCTAATACTTAAAATTAATTTAAAAAAATTAAAGTTCAAATACAAACACACATACACAGACAGCCATGTGTATTTCACACTGGACATCGGCAAAATGAATTCATTGTCAAGTAGACCATTTATTCTTACCATAATTTTCTGTTTAAATGATGAATAATAGAATTACAAATTAAAAAAGCTCCAAGGATTTTCTGTTATTGTCATAGACTTTAACCATCAAGTACGACTTCCATTTCCGGCATTAACACACCTTGAGGCACACTGCCAAAAATATGGTCCCTTACTAAACCGGGTCAGGGAACCGACCACTTCCCCACATCTATATCAATGGGTCGTATGTACGAGTTCCTCTTGGGGTCTTGGTTGAGTTTCAGTCCAAATCGGCGCTCATTGTAAGAGGCCTCACTGGGTGAACATCCGTTTATCGAGACTGGTGATAGTTCGGGGTCTGATCGGTGATGAAGGAATGTCACAAGTTTTCGAGGCATTGAATGTGACCAACCTGCCCCCCCACTCTACAGATCTGTTAGAGCCCAATCAAAATAGAGATCATCTTCTTGGCTTAGGTCATCCAGAGTTTTGGATCAGTCAGTTATGTGTCATGCCTGATACACGCGTAGGCGATCATGTATCTTTCGATACATGACTGACGAGGCAGTTTTTTCCCCAGAGTAGGTTGCCATTTCTTTCTGCAGTAGACCAGTTGCCTTCCAAGTCTATAGAACCCGGTCTGTCCTGCTATCTACACATAGATGGTGGGGGGAGAAGAAGAGGATTCATACCTTTCCCAAGGGTATTAGCACGTAAGTGAATCTGACTGCAATCCAAGCCGTTATCCATTACCCCACTGTGCTAAATATTAATTATAAGACTAATAATGTTTGTTGCATAATAGCAGACGTTTTGACCAAATGGAACCATGTTCAGAAAGATGCTGAAAATCGGAATTTTTTCAACGATAAATAAAAAAAAATGATCTGTGACATTTTTTTTTTTTTTGTTGAGGCATGAATAATCACGGGTGGTCTCCCTTTGTTTCATTGCTCTCCTCTTTGAGAGAGCTATTTCTGTTTACTGGGACTATAAGTGCACACTATACGCAAACCTTGTATTCTCAGTTAAATAAAGCTATCTTAAACCCTACACTTACTTTTGTCATTACAGGGGATTTTTTTTCCGCATGTGTTATATTACTGATGAGATCTATATAGTTCTTTACTAGTTGTTTACCAAGATTAGGGTTGTAGAAAGCTTACTGGGGAAACTGTATTCATTGAATATGACTAAATTCCTATTTAAACATGGAATGTGTGAATTTATTAAAAAATAGTACTTTAACTCATACTTTCGCAGTTTTTGTTGGCATTTCACCCTTTCAAGTTCAAATTCGCGTAATTAATATTTTTCGTTTAAGTAGACATATCGAAATGACTTTGACTTAGAAAAATAATATTATTAAATGTATTATTATAAATATAGCAATGGGGCACTATATTCGCTTTATCCCATATCAATGCGCTTTGGGGACAGTTATATGCCACAGGACGTGTTGAAAACAACTGTGAGACAAATATGTCCCAGGGGATTTTTAGCATCGTTTTCATTATGACTCCATTTGGTCCGAAGGTCTACTAATATATAATAAATATTATTAATAGTATTAGCAACAGTATTATTGTTATTGTTTTTTGTCTTTCGAATTTTATTCATCAGCCTACTCTATCTAAATATTATATACGTGGACGATCTTTCTTTAGTATATATATATATATATATATATATATATATATATATATATATATATATATATATATAGTGTGTGTGTGTGTGCGTGTGTGTAGCGTGTGTGTATAAGAGAGAGAGAGTGTGTGTGTGCGCACGCGCGTGCGTGCAACAAATCTTAGATTACTACAAGGCCAACACAAGAGGTTCTAGCTATTAACCATTGCCGAGGTGCTATATAGATGCATATATATATATATATATATATATATATATATATATATATATAAGTGAACATGCAACTCAATACTTACAGGCGACAGTCTGTTTCATGCTAGACACAATCATCAGGCCACGAGTGCTGTCATTTTTCTCGGCTATTTACAAATACGGGTCAGTGGTGCATTGTGGGTAGTCTATTTTACCGGAAGTCGATTGCGTCTAGCAGAAACAGTGTCGACTTCTATGTTCACTTTTATATTTACATACGCTCTATCTCTGATATTGAGCACTTTATTCCATAAATATAGCACATCTTAAGAATATATTTCTTCATATATATATATATATATATATATATATATATATATATATATATATATATAAGATAACAATACATATTTCATATATGATGAACAATATAGGGGAAATTGCATAACAAAGTGGAAAAGGTTTACTTGTGACGAATTTCGTGTTTCAGTGACTACTTCAGACTAAATTTATTATGTTGGTACGACTACACATGCGCACGACAGGAGAGTGCTGGGAATTATATACATATATACATACATACATATATAAAAGACATAAATATGTGTATTATTAAAAAAGTAATGCATGATTAGCAATGAATTTTTTACAAAATAAGGATTGGGGTGTAATACATAAATATTATGCAAAGTTACAAAAATTGACATAATAGTTTCTTTTGTTTTTTTAAATAAAGATATATATAAATTTCCAAGAGGATAGAATCCAGGGGTAGAATTCAATGTCCAGAATAGAGTAAGAATATAAGTAGACTGTCTTTCTTTATTACATATATATTTGTAGGTCTGATGAATTGGTTTCGTAATTACGATTCCAATGTAACTAATTATAACCAAGGAATATTAGTGTTTAAGTCTTTTTATTATATATATATATATATATATATATATACATATATATATATATATATATATATATATATATATATGTGTGTGTGTGTGTGTGTGTGTGTGTGTGTGTGTGTGTATATATATAACAACCTAATTCATTTAGAGCCTTTTTCTTTATCTTTCGATCACTTTTGTAAGTAGGTATTCTATACTGAGATATTAGAAGATCCGCCAGGAATGGTGAAAAGTTGTAACGGCCAGGGCGCAAATTTACTGCAATCTTTTAAATTTCCAGCATGCCTCTGTCGTGCGCATGTGTAGAACTACCGACATAACGAATTTAGTCCGATGACGTCCTGAAGGACGAAACGCGTCACAAGTAAACTTTTTCCACTTTGTCATATATAAATATATATATATATATATATATATATATATATATATATATATATATATATATATCCGCATGTACAAGGGTCGGTTAAAAAGTTCAAAGGTTGACCAAGATATAAATGTAAATTGACCCAACAGATGTTAGACTAAAAAGTATACAAGTGGAGCCGAATGCAACAGATTGTCGGCCATTTATTTTATTCTGTTACAATTCTATGTCTTTTGTTTCATTAGTCCTTCGGTCGCTAGGCCGCTAAACATTAACTTCGATGTTTAAAAAATAACAGGAATGTCTCCTTTAAGAGGCTTTGCACATTAAACATAACGTTTATAGTAATCATTTATAGACACACACACACACACACACACACATATATATATATATATATATATATATATATATATTACTTTTGCTCTGCTTAACGTATTGAGCACTCTTCGTTTTAACTTATTACTGAATGGGTTTTTTTTTCTTTGCTTCAAAAATTTCAGGTACTGGACGATTTCTTTCACCCTGTTTAGATGTTTCTAGTGCTTTCCATTTTTTTCAAATTTTCCCTTCGGATGCCAATTTGTTTGAAAATTTTGCTATCCATAGTTTTTCACACACCGAGTTTAAATAGATATACTTTATATATATATATATATATATATATATATATATATATATATATATATATAATTATTTATTTTAAAAATTTATAAGCCATTTTGTTTCAACATCCTCGGTGTCTTATCAAGTGATGACGTCATCAGTTGATAAGACACCGAGAGTGTTGAAACAAAATGGCTATTTTTGTAGTGATTTTATAACATATTTATGTTATAAATTTTTTAAATAAATAATTATATATCCTCTACTTTGTATTGAGCACCCTCGGTGTCTTATCAAGTGATGACGTCATCACTTGATAAGACACCGAGGGTGTTGAAACAAAATGGCTATTTTTGTAGTGATTTTATAACATATTTATGTTATAAATTTTTTAAATAAATAATTATATCTGCTCTACTTTGTATTGAGCACGCTTTTAAGAATAGTAATTGTTGGTTATTGGAATTCATTCCATATACACCAATCATATACTTGGATATATATATATATATACATATATATATATATCAATTCTTTTTAATTTAAGAAACGCAAGTTTGATAACATTCGACAGCGGCACTCTCGAGAATTTTCCATCTCTTTAAGTTACTTTCTCTTTTAATATGTTTGGCACTCTTCAAATCAAAGTTGTGGTTGAATTTATTTCTTTGTATAACTAATTAGTGTATAACTAATACATTTGATAAATTGCTGTATATAAAAAACCTTTTTGTGTTCACAGATACGTATTATTTTTAATTTCTGTAAGTTTCACCAATGTATTGTAAAGAGCAGTTATGACAGTTTATTTTATATATATCTGCTTGAGATCTTTTTGTATTGTCATGGATATTTTTGGTTCTGATTAGATCCATAATAGTTTTCGATGTGGGTGTATTTATGCATTTCTCTTAGCATTTTGCTTTAAATAAACAGGATATTGGAAGTTTTAGAAAGTGTTTTCTAAGAATATGTTGCATCCTAGAAAGTGTCACTGAATGAGGAATAACCAAACCAAGAGGTTGGAAATGAAAATCGTAATCTTTATAATATCAACAAAATACAATACTCGCCAGAGGCGTGAAGTAGGTAAACCACTGCTAGTAGTGGGCTACTTAAACAGCATACTACCCCACTTACAATAGTATCCAACATATTTGTGAGGACTGGGACATACCCATTATGTTCACAGGTACGTTATATAACAGAATATTTCTTTTTTGTATAAGTATTGGGATCTTCAGATTCTTTTTCATTTTGTTTTTATTCATATGGTCCTTTTACGGATATATATTTTAGTAATATCTGAAATTATATATACAGTAAGGTTCGAACGGTCCCAGAACCAACGAACTCTGGATATAACGGACAATATCCGCAGAAATGATAGTGTCCGGCTGGAACTCAAAACGCCAGCGCGTAGCGAGCAAAGTTCATTAGTTCCAGCCTTTGTTTACTGGCGCAAACAACAGACAGACACTTGTAGGTCCGGGAATATCCGCTGTTGTTTAACTTGAGCGATCGTCGTGCACACGCATGCATCGTCTCTTGAACAATTTATACTGATTTTAGTACAGTATACAGAATTGTTTTTTTGCGGGGGTGGCAAGCCCTTCACTACGGCATCCAATAATAAAGAAGGTTAGAAAAGGAAAACGCACTGATTTTTATATTGATGAAAAATTGGAACTTATTAAGATGGAGTCGGGAGTATCGTGACATAACGAAGCATACAAGGCCATCTCTCTCTCTCTCCCTCTCTACCTATCTATCTATCTATTAACATTATTCGGACAATTGTCCTCATGTTTGTCGCCATATTTATTGCAAAGTTTCGGTCGTTTTTCGCTGCGGCTTTCTTCAGGTAGTTGGAATGTCGAACTGAACCCTTTATTTCGCTCACTGGGGTAGACTGCTCTAGTTCCACGTGCCATGTTTAATGCTATCTCCTGTTAATTCCCGTCTCCAAGTTCTCCACTGCCTTAACCGGGTATTGAACTCACACTCTTTGGGTCCTGTCACTGGACCTAACCAACGCCTTTATCCACTGTGCCATGTGTCCTTGAGCGAAATAACGGGTTCAGTTCGACATTCCAACCACCTGAAGAAGGCCGGAGAGTACAACGACCGAAACGTTGTAATAAATATGGCGACAGAAATATAGACAGATATATATCTATCTGTCTATTTATCTGTGTGCAATTTATGTTAAGTTAGTACCTTGTAGGTAAGTAATGAAATAGAAGGTCTACTACACCAAGTTACCCTTAGCAATTAACCTAATGCTAAACCTGGTATTTACCTGCGCTCCCCACATAGTGGGATGTGGCACAAGGCCGGTTTAATATGGGTTTTTCCGAGCTCGGGCAAAAATTCCCCGTAGACCCCGTAATAACGGGGCAGAGGTTGTCTACCTCCCTAGACGAGATTCTGCACTTCGGCATAGCTTCGTCTGGGTTCCTCTCTATCCGGAGGCAGAGACTTCGACAAGCACTAAAAGCTCAGCGCGCGGCTAAACCTAATGCTAAATTCGAGATTTATTGCGTTAACACACAGCAATTGTGGCACAAGGCCAAAAAGGAGGGATTGGTTGCAGCTGGTCGACGCTAACTATCTTATACCTATCTTATCCGATTCACGACCCATTGATTCGTTATATTTTACAGAACTGCCACAAAACGTCGTCCGTATACTCGTTCATATGCCACAGTACCCCACAGGCACACGGGGGAACCTATAAAACGCCCTATGACAAAAATTCTTGAATATAAAATTATATATAAAAATTTATTTATGATAAGCAATGAGTATGAAGGAAATGAACCCGAAACCAAACTAAAATATAACAAAACAGACAAACTAAAGATAATTGATGTTAGTCCAACCCTTAAAAGAAATCAGCGAGGCCCGCTGTATTTTGTCTTCAGAGAAAAATCAAGAAGGGAGAAAGATAAAATAAAAACGGACATGCGGGAAAAAAAAAAAACTTATCCAGTCGAGATGAAAATAAGGTGGGGCCAAAAACAAACTGGGGAGGTTGGGAATCTCGGCTTGGATTATAATCAAGACCTAATACTAAACCTTCCTCAATTCCTCTTAACTCTGCCTAATCAAACAAACGGTAGACTCCATTCATTTACCTCCTATATGACAACTGTACGTTGTGGTTTTAGACCACGAAAAAAGTGCTTCAAATTAACGGACAAATGGCTTTAATAGACGACTCTCCCCACTATTAGTCCTTTAAATTGAGTTTTCACCCTATATATATATATATATATATATATATATATATATATATATGAAGAAATATAATTTTAAGGTGTGGTATATTTATTGGATAAAGTGCTCATTGTCAGAGATAGAGCGTATGTAAATATAAATATAAAAGTGAACACTGAAGTTAACACTCAGAGGAAACAGGCTGTTTCATGCTAGGCGCAATCGTACAATTATGCCTAGCATTAAACAGCTTGTTGACTTCAATGTTCACTTATTTATTTTATATATATATATATATATATATATATATATATATATATATATATATATATATATATATATATATATATATACACACTACGAAAAGGACAAAGTCCGATAATTATTTTAATAAATTTTATTGTTATACGTTATTTATATAGCCACAAATATTTAAGTAAATGCTCTGTTTATAATAAACACTATTTAAAACATTTATAGCCATAGAAATGATGTGTCATCTGACAGGAATTGAACCTGTATTCTCCACAGGAAAGCCATATAGCCTGACGTACAACACCACTTTAGCTACAGAGAAGCGGCCGGTTAGCAAGGTCGATTTTACTGCTTTTTTTTATTTATTTATTTTTTTTTTTTTTTTTTTACTACAATCTTCCATGTAATCAACTTTGCTAACCAGACGCTCCTTTGTAGCTAAACTGGTGTAGCACGTCAGGCTATATGACAGTTCCGTGTATGATACAGGCTCGATCCCCGTCATAGGACACATATTTTCGTCTGTTATCACTACCTCCACCTCCATCATCTTTTGTATCCTCTTTAATCATACTAGTGCTGACCACTTTATTCTTTTTCCTCAGCTGCAGAGAAAAATCCTAACTAACTAAAATAGCGATCATCTAGTGCGATAATCGCTATTTTTGGCTCACTGTTTCCTCAGAGATGAAGAACAGACTTCGAGACGATAGAGATGCTAAGGATATCATAAACCGAGCGTGTGAGCAACGATGAGATCTTAGAGAGGTTGCAAACAAGGAGGAGGTGTATACTTAATATCGGGAAGAGGTTTCTGGGACACATAATGAGGAAGGAGGGCGTGAAAAATTTGATACTCACAGGTCGAATAGAGGGAAAGAGACACAAGGGAATGATATACCTGGTGGGCTTTAGTAATTAGGTGACAAAACGTGGTCTGGGGGAGGAAGCAGAGGGAAGGAATTTTTTTGAGAGCTGCAAGGGTTAGACGGAGGTGGAGAGCCATAATCGCCTATGTCCTAAAAGGACATGTCAAATAAAAAAGAAAAGATTGCCTTGCACCGGCTGTTATTTTGCAAGGCCACCAGTGTAGAAAACCCAGCTAATTTACCAAGCTTAGATTAGCTTTTTTTTTACAAATCTTAGCTTACTTTCCA
The DNA here is from genome assembly GCA_963932145.1 of Acanthosepion lycidas. Classification (NCBI taxonomy): domain Eukaryota; kingdom Metazoa; phylum Mollusca; class Cephalopoda; order Sepiida; family Sepiidae; genus Acanthosepion; species Acanthosepion lycidas. Next base: position 128,545,281 of record OZ010580.1, on the reverse strand, counting down.
CACGGGGCACCGATTTCCGAAATCTTCTTTTAGCCCAAACCCAGTAAGGTACACGGTGTGAAACTCTTTTGTAAAACTATTTTTTTTTTACAGTGATGTTCACCTTCTTCAAGGCCTGGGAGCCCCATATGTAGAGTTTTACAGAGTGAGTGGCCCAACTTATGCGGATATGTGGGAAGATAACGGTTTTTCTTATACTTGAACAAACTAAGATTGTCGTCATCGAGTATACACTCTCTCAAATGTCGATTCCACAGAGCAGCTGTCCTGGGTATGACGATAAACTACATCCGGGTCCTGGGTATGACGATAAACTACGTCCAACAACAAGGCTTCAGGTAATGTTTTCGGAAAAGTAATGTTGCCAGCTATACGTTTTTTTGGAAAAAATAATGTTGCCAGCTATACGTTTTTGAAACAATAATGTTGCCAGGTATGCGTTTTTGAAACAATAATGTTGCCAACAATACATTTTTGAAACAATAATGTTGCCAGGTATGCGTTTCTGAAACAATAATGTTGCCAGCTATACGTTTTTGGAAAAAATAATGTTGTCAGCTATACGTTTTTTGGAAAAAATGATGTTGCCAGCTATGTGTTTTTGAAACAATAATGTTGCCAGCTATGCGTTTTTTGAAACAATAATGTTGCCAGCTATACGTTTTTTGGAAAAAATAATGTTGCCAGCTATACGCGTTTGGAAAGAATAATGTTGCCAGCTATGCGTTTTTGAAAAAATAATTTTGTCAGCTATATGTTTGATAGTACTGTATATTTAATATATGTATAGGTATATGTGTATATATATATATATATATATATATATATATGTGTGTGTGTGTGTGTGTGTGTGTGTGTGTGTGAGTGTGTGTGTATATATATATATATATATATATATATATATATATATATATATATATACCTTAATTTGGCATTAAATGACCCACAGTGGTTGATATGCCATAAACCAACCACAGAGCAGCTGGAAGGCGATAGTCGAGTTGAAATTACATTTCACGGATAGTTTCAGCATAAGGAAAGAAATATAGAGCCTCCAGTGAGAAACTTATTTTCAAATTTCTGGTTAAGTTTGGTATAAGGCCACAAAGTATGGGGAAGAGGGAGAGGATCGAACTCACTAAATATAATCTGCCAAAGCATGTTTTTAACAGCTTCCTTACGCCAAAGCGGCCGAGTTATTTACAAAGGTGCATAAGGCTACCAATATAAGGTATCCAAATAAGGTGCTTATTTACACAGTTTAGCTTAGTTTGGCATAAGGCCACCAGGATGGTGAACCCAACGAGGATCGTACTCACTACATATGGTTCGCGGGACCAGTCTGCTAACTATTAAACAAAGACGAGGTGTCCTTGCTTTGCAACCTGTTTACGCTCGAGCGAAAAAAAAGTTATAGAGGGACGCCTTATTTATTTATTTGTGAATTTTATCGCCATGGTACCGGCTGTTGCATTTGAAACCGGATTTTGTTCACTTGTAAAGAACTCCATTGAAACCTGATCAAATATTTTTTTTCTTTTTTTCTCAGTAAGTTAAGCCTGTCTGGGAAAAATACAAAATTTATAACAAAAACGAAAACAGGTGTGAACATGATGTGTCATATATTATTATGCAAATGACAACTTTCACAACAAACTTGAGATTAACCAACTGAACGGAATCAAATTTGGAAACACCATTCGTCCATTCTTAGAATACTGCGCCTGTTCCTTGGAAAAATCCAACGAAGAATCTGCAATATTATTCGTCCTGACCTGGCATCTCGGCAACAGTGACTTTTCCACTGCCATAAGGTTGCCTCCCTGTGCCTTTTCTATAAGTACTTTCAAGGCAACTTTTTGGGTGAACTCTTTGATATAATACTGAACGTGACATCTGTCCTTCTTTACGGCAGCGAATGTTGGACGATTTCCTCAAAGATGAAGAAGAGACTCGAAGCGACAGAGATGTGGTTCTACAAAAGGATGCTAAGGATATTATGGAGCGAGTGTGTGAGTTGCAAACAAAGAGGAGGCTTATACTTAATATCAGGAAGAGGCAGCTGAAGTTTCTGAAACACATAATGAGGAAAGAAGGTCTGGAGAATTTGATACTCACGGGTCGAATAGAGGGAAAGAGAGACAAGGGAAAACAACGTGTGACATACCTGGCGCACTTAAACAAGTGGATGATAGAACGTGGTCTGGGGGAGGAAGTGTTACAGTTTTTTGTGTATATATATATATATATAACTAGTGAGTTAGTCCAAATGCCTGGACTCACTTTACAGTCCACCAATAGAAGGTTAACCAATCAGAAGACGTACAACATTCAATCCGTCGTGTATAAAGGCGACCATTTTGGTCACTCTACCCGAATGTCCAATCCAGCTTGTCAGACGAATAGAAACAGAAGAAAGAACTATGCTCTGCTACTTTTATCAAAATATTCACTGCTAACCTGAACAACGCTTTCCTACTGTCTTCGAAATATTCACTGCTAACCTCTGGATTCTATACTCGAAGACGACCGTCATGATGTATAGCAGGAAGCAGAGGGAAGGAACTTTTTGAGAGCTGCAAGGGATAGATAGGAGTGGAGAGCCATGATCGTCTACGTCCTGAAACAACATGGCACATAAAAAGAAAAGAAAGGAAGACTAGATTCATGCCGAAGTCTCAACAATTTACAGGTGACTTGGCTAGATGTGACTGTAAATTCTATAGTAACAATTTCTTTTCTCACTTGTAGAACTCTTTTCTGGATCCATGTTTTCCAGCCAATCTTAATCTTCAAAAATTTAAATGCAATGTCAATCGCTATCTCTTGTCCTCATGATTACTCTTCTTTTATCCAAGCGCCTTAGTAATGGTTATGTGTTTTTTTTTTTAATTCTTCCATAAACAGTAACCTCCTTGTGCCTTAGTGGATTTATTGTCTTGAACTTAAGGGGAAAAAAAAAACATTATTTATAACTGAGTCATAACTAATTTTCGTTTTTCTTTAGCAACTTTTCTCATAAAAAATAAAAGTACAATTACATTTTTTTTTTATTTACACATTCACCATTATTCACAATAACTTGTTACCAATTATCGGGTACCTCTTCGATAAGTTTAAAAAAAAACATGAAAATGTAATATAATATTTGAAAAGAAATTGAAAGATAGTAACAGGAAGTGTGTGTGTGTGTGTGTGTGTGTGTGTGTGTGTGTGTGTGTGTGTGTGTGTGTGTGTGTATAATTGCCGTATAACGATGATATGGTAGAGTTTCTTTCATCGGTGACACCTGGTCAACGAAGGCGTGCGTCACATTGGGTTACTCACAGAAAAACAAACAAAAAAACAAAAACGAAATACGTTACATAAGTTTATCAATATTCTTTTACTCTTTAGGATGAAGTCTTTCACTCCCAAATGGGAAGTTTACTGTCGATTATAGGCTTTTAGTGTTTTTATTCTTTATTTTTTCTCAAGTAGATAACTCAACTCTCGCGAGTGCGCGAAAGCTTTTGCAACGCCCTTCTGTAGTGAAAGCCAACACGCGCGCAGACACACGAATCCCATCTATCTATCTATCTATCTATCTATCTATCTATGTATCTATTAGGTTGGTGCAAAAATAATGTCGTTTTCTCACATAGTAACATATGTGAGAAAACGACATTATTTTTGCAAAAATTTTATAAATTTTGTAAAAAATCCTGGCAGCGTCCAAAATAAACAACGAACCATTTCGGGAAAATTGCTATGCATCAAAACAGGCTGTGAACGGGCAACTAAATAAAATATATTTTTGATACAGTTCGACATCTTTAATTCGGCAACTTCCATGGTTCGAGGTGTTTTTAGTCAGCCGTCATCAGTTCGTTGAGCGACTACGAGGTCAGCGCCAAACGTAGTTTACAACACTCCGCAGCAGCCGACAGCAGCAGTGTGTTTTAGTAATACGGTCATGCTCATTTCTTATATATAACGACATATTTACCCATTCAGCTCTGTAAGTACCGTATATACCGGCTTACAAGGCGACATTTTAACCTAAAATACCCCCCCCCCACAAACAAAAAATATACTTCCGGTATAAAAAAGGAACCTTAAATCCTGTGGTTTATAGTAGGTTTTTAGCATGGGAAATGTGTTTCTCAACAGGCCGTTTAAAGATCACATTCGAGGCGAGAGGAACAGATGTTTGGTTAGCTGGGGGGGGGGTCATTCAGCTTACTATTATAATAGTCTACTGTAAACACAGACCCCTACTCATGAGGTTTTGTACATTGAGGTAGTTAATTGATAATATCTCCCCACCGTTTTTGTTTTGTTTTGTTTTTGTTTTTTTGTTTTTTTGTTTTTCTTTCATTAGAATTTTAGTGAAAAGAAAGTATAAGCTTACTGAATTTACTTAATAAATTTAATACATTTTAAAATACGCTTTGGCGGGGTCGTCTTGTACGGTGAATATAGCCCGAAACCTACATGCTAACTTGAACATTTTCAAACTGTCCGATACGCCCAGTCACGCATAAGTATTGGATACATGTTATTTTCTGTTATAACTCTAGTTTATGTTCGCCATTTTTCCTGATATTTGGTAAGTAATATCTCGTAAAGTTGTTTTAGTTGTATGTGGAAGGAAAATTAAAAACTCATGGTTGAATCCATTTTTTTTATCAAAGTTCAAAATTACCCTATGCAAAAGTATTGGATACATCAATTTAATATTTTGTTGCATAGCCTCTGTTTTGTTTCACTGCTTCCAGTCGCTTTCTATAGTTGGCCACAAGATTTCCACACTGATCCACCGTTACTTTACCCCATTCTTCCTTGCATAATTCCTCTAATTGATTGATATTTTGTGGATTCCGCTTATGAACGTTAACCTTCAAAGTATTCCCCAAATTCTCAATTGGATTCAAGTCAGGAGACTGACTTGGCCAATTGAGAGTACTAATACCATTATTTTCGAACCATTCCTTTGTAAGTTTTGCGGTATGTTTGGGATCATTGTCGTGTTGAAGCACGAAATTCCGACCATGTCCTAAAGAAGTTGCAGATTTCTGAAGGTTCTTCGCTAGAATCTCCCTGTACATGCTACCATTCATTCTACCATGGATAACTTGTAACTCACCAGTGCCCTTGGATGAAAAGCATCCCCATATCATAATGGAAGCACCCCCAAACTTAACTGTGTGAATGGTATTGTGCTTGTTGAAGGCAGTGCCATTTTTTCGCTTAACACTTGTCGCTGTGTTCCTTCCGAATAGTTCAACTTTCGTTTCATCTGACCAGATTACCTTTTCCTAAAACTGCATACCTTTCTTTTCGACAAACTTTAATAGGTCTTTTACATGTTTGGTTTTCAGTAAAGGCACTTTTCTTGGTGATCTTGAATGAAAGCCTGTACGATATAGAACTCTGCTAATGATATCCTTATTACATTAATTCCAGCACCCTCAAGATCATTTTTAATTTCGGACAGAGTAATGAAGGGGCTTTTTTGCACATTTCTGCTGATCCACCTTGAAGTACTCCCATTTATTTTTCTCGGTCTTCCATTTCTTGGAAAGTTTGCTGTACCGTCGCCATACTTCTTATTTCCTACTGTACTTAGTGCTAGATTCATTTCTTTGCTAATTTTTGGGTAAGCTTGTCCTCCTTTGTGACGTTCAATGATTCTATCTCGCATATCTCTGGATAATTCTTTAGTTTTTGCCATTTTTGATCCTTGAATTGAAGGATGCACATCAAAGAGTCAGATGATTAGAAGCACTATCTTGTAAACAATTGTGTGCTTCTCTGATTGGTCAGAGATAACATTCCAATACTATCGAAAATTTGAATATTTAAAGTCTTTTAAAATACAAAGCTTCGATTGGAAATTTGAAAAAAGTGTCATGTATCCAATACTTTTGCATAGGGTAATTTTGAACTTTGATAAAAAAAAAATGGATTCAACCATGAGTTTTTAATTTTCCTTCCACATACAACTAAAACAACTTTACGAGATATTACTTACCAAATATCAGGCAAAATGGCGAACATAAACTAGAGTTATAACAGAAAATAACATGTATCCAATACTTATGCGTATCACTGTATATATATATATATATATATATATATATATATATATATATATATATATATATATATATATATATATATATATATATTACGACATATTTTAGCCAGTGTATTCGATGAAAACATTAAACTGTTGTTTTCGAAGCATTAATAATTGTTCTATTTACTGTTTTAAACTTTGTTCTTTGTTAATACAGGTTACCAGATTAAAGAGATCGGATTTTTTTATTTAAATTACGTTAAAATTTAAATTTAAATTTATGCTATTTTATTGTATTGATTTAAAGTATTATTTTTATTTATATTTGAATGTTTTTTTTTATATTTCTTCTTATTAATATTATTATTAATATTATTATTTTTATTATTATCAATTTGTAACTGTGACGGTTATGATACAATGGTGATCGTTTCGCTGCTTGAAATGATTAGACATTTTCAATATAACCTCACCCACCCTGTTTTCTTGTCAAGTCGCGGAAATAAAACGTTTTTTGTATCAATCTGTCGACGATTTCACTCTCTCTCTCCCCTCCCTATATCTATCTCCCTTTCTCTTGCCCCAATAAACCTTATCTTTGTCTTTCTCTCCCGCTTTTCTTTCTTTCTCTCTTTTAAGATCAAAACTTATTCCTATCACTCTTTTTTGCTTCATCTTCTTCTTTTTTAAAGTTTTTCTTTTTTTGTCTCTTCTTAATTTTCTTTTTCTCTTTCCTTGTATCTGGATGATTTAAACTCCATTTTCTCAATGTATTTTAAGTCTGAATGTTTGGATAATAGCCCATGAAATAAAATTATTTCCGCATTAGATTTTTAAGGATTCCTTATTTTAATATATATATGTGTGTGTGTGTGTGTGTGTGTGTGTGTGTGTGTGTGTGTGTGTGTGTGTGTGATCGAAATAAAAGTATAAAACTTAATATTACGAGACATAATAAAAAAGGGCGAACACAGTTAATTTTAAATTAAATCTGTGTTAATTTTAAATTAAACCTCCCGTTGAAGCCTGAAGAGCGGGATAGAAACCGGTTGCTTCGCCCTTTTTTATTATGTCTCGTAATATTAAGTTTTATACTTTTATTTCAATCATTAAGTTTTGTACCAACAAAAATATCTTTATTTATATATATATATATATATATATATATATATATATATATATATAATAAAAAGGCTTAAACACTAATATTCCATGGTCATAATTTATTCCATTGGAATCGTAAATACGATCCAATTCATCAGACCTACAAATTCAAAAAGAAAACAGAATCAAGTAACCCTACCTGCAATTGTAGGAATAAAGATCATTGCCCAATCGGGGGTAAATGTAACTACAAAAATGTAATATACGAGGCAACTATCTTTCCCGAGGAAAATATAAACGAGAAAAAAAGATATATAGGTATATCCGCCGGTAATTGGAAGCAGCGTCTATACAACCATAGACACTCTTTTAGATATAGATGCCTTAGAAGTCAAACTTCCTTATCCAAACACTACTGGGATCTGGTGGATAAGGGGTTAACCCCACTTTTGAAATGGAGATACCTATCAAGAGCCAAAACACCTAATAACTTCCGCGATCGGTGTGATCTGTGCTTGGCGGAAAAAATTTTTATTATCAAAGATAAAAATCAAGATGAACTGTTGAATCTTCGTAATGAGATATTTTCTAAATGTAGACATAAGAAGAGATTCAAAACATAAACTCTGTTTTGTAACTTTCTGTCATTTATGTCAGTTCCATCTTGGTTCAAAACATCGGGCATGACATTTTAACGGAATGACTATTATGTTTATTTTGTTTATCTCTATATAGATCATTGTGTGTTTTTGTGATGCGCTATGGTTTTTTTTTTTTTTTTTTTTTTTTTTTTACGCCCAAATTGTTGAAATTTTACTTAGTTCTTAAATTCTAATTTATATGTATGTATTTGTACGTATTTGTATGAATGTGGGTATATGTGTATATATAAATTGTTGAAATTTTACTTATTTAGTTTTTAAATTCTAATTTATATGTATGTATTTGTATGTATGTGGGTATATATATATATATATATGTGTGTGTGTGTGTATGTATGTATGTATGTACTTGACTACGGGTATATGTAGGTATATATTTAGGGGTGTGTGTATTTGTATATATGTGTATGTATATGTATGGATATGTGTGTGTATGTGTATATATTCATGTATACGTATGTGGGTGTGGGTATATATAGGAGAATATATATGCAGGGATGTGTGTATATGTATATATATATATATGTATATATATGTATGTATATGTATGTGTGTGGGTGTGCGTATGTGTTGGTGTATATATGTACCCATATGTATGTATGTGTATATATATGTGTGTATGTGGGTATAGATGTGCGTGTATATGTGTATGTATGTATAGCTAAACGGATAGATATAGGGATACATTGTTTTTTTGTTTTTTTTTTTGTTTAATTGGTTAGAAATGTAAGGTTTTAGGTATATATGTTTATGCGCATGTATGCGTATGTTCATATGTACAAGTGTGTGTAAATTGGTAAGGAGTGGATGCCTATGGATGTATGTGTGTATATGTAGGTATATGTGTGTACATTTTTGTATGTATATATATGTATATATATATATACATATATATATATATATATATATATATATATGTGTGTGTGCGTATATATATCTGGTTTTTGTATGTGTGTGTATGTATATATGTGTATGTGGGTGCATGTGTATTTATGTATATGTATGTGGAAAATGTGTGTATAGGGTATAGGTGGATATACTGTGTATATATGTGTGCGTATGTATATGTATGTATATGTATGTGTATGTGTGTATGTATTTATATGTGTTTGTGTGTGTACATGTATATGTATGTGTGTATGTGTATATATATGTATATATGTGTGTGTGTGTAGTATATACATGTATGTATGGTTTTGCATGCGTTTTGAACATAAAAATATAGGTCCTCGCCAGATTAGATAATCGTCATATTTATTGTTTATAATATTTTATTTGTAACCTGCAGTCGATATTATTTTTGTCAAATTTTCTCAATTACACAGCGTCCCTTGCAATTTTAATTTCACCCGCCCCATCTTTCTTCCCCACCACTTCCTTCCTTACCTCTCCCTCCTTCTTTAAGATTTGATCGGCCATGGTGTGTGTATTGTCACCTCGATGTGTATCCTTATACTGTTTTAGACATCCGTCAACAGTCTTTTTCCCCCTTCCACTCACACCTAATTTTAAATAAAACTCTCTCTGTTAAACCCCTCTCTTATAAACTAACATTCGTCCCACACTCTCATAATTACTCTCTCTCTAAATTCTATTTTTATTTCCGGAGTAGGTTTTTTTCTGTTTTCTTTTTGAATTTGTAGGTATGATGAATTGGATCGTATTTACGATTCCAATGGAATAAATTATGACCATGGAATATTAGTGTTTAAGCCTTTTTATTATATCCTTACTCTGTCCTGGACATTGAGTTCTACCTGGATTTTATCCTCTCGGAAATTTTTTATTCTAAATATACATGTGTATATATGCACCTGTGGATTTTGCATATATATGTATATTTACCACTAATATTATCTATATATATATATATATATATATATATATATGTTTCGTTAAAAACGACAGACAAGGTACTATGATTAAGCTTTTTTATTTAATTTTTCTTGTGTTCGGACGAGAGCTTTCTTTTCTGGACAAAGGGTGAGTAAAAACTGTCCAAATGTTTTACATTTCCGAGCGCTTTCGGCTATACCTTTAGCCATTATCAAGGATGATTCGATATTTCAGCTTAATTGAGTCTGTGCATTATGTGTATGTCTTAGTGTGTGGTAGGGATGTTTTAATTTCCGAATACGGTTAGCACATTGTAGTTAATATTGTTAAGAGTTTTTTTTTTCTTTTTTATTATTAAAGCTTCCATTATTTTTAATCTTTTTTTACAGGTGGATGAAGTTATTATATTTGTGTTTTCTACTAATATGTTTCTAATGGAGTCTGGTAAATTTGTGTGTGTGTTTAAATGGGTTCGAATGGAGCTGTGATCAGATAGGTGTAACGTAAGCCGTCTGGATATGGATGTACTTGTGTAACCGATGTAATTATTTATGAATCAGGTTTGAGATATATATATTTTTGTGTGTGTGCATATATGTGTGTGGAGAACGTTTCAGAATTGTAGAAAAATGTTGTCACTGAAAACTGTATACTGGTCGGATCACAGAAAGTAACTCAATTTTTGTACAGTGACAGGCTCCAGATATTTGAATTCCTGTATTCATATATATTAAGCAACCAACAACGTCGTACGAGATATGCCGTATTCTTTGAATTGGCAGATGGTAAAATATTTCTTAAAAGTGAAATTTTGGAGGCTCACTTCAGAATATGATCGACAGTTATTTTCCTCCTTAAAAGGAATATCTAATAATTGGGAATATATATATATTAGCCAATAGGTTTGAGATTAATCAATTTTATCATAAATATGATCAATTCTTGTTTGCTAACTAGTCTTTCACTGAACCTTTGACCAGGGTGTTACTTCGATCATTTCTAATATAAAGGAAACTGACATTCTCGCACTTAATTATTCACGTCTTTTGCATATTTATTTGAGTATACAATATTAAAAATATAATGCTTAGCGATAGTTTGTTTACATGCGGCAGC
>OZ010580.1:128524499-128529499 GCA_963932145.1 Acanthosepion lycidas | reverse complement strand
TGTGAAAGAGTTTAATCGAGCAAAGCATTGTAATTGTTTGTCTAGCGAAAAGCACTTCAAACGATGAAAGGAGCGCAGTAAAAAGGTTTATTTGAGAAAGGATTGAGTTTTCGAGGTAAAGTCTTCAGAAAAGGCGGTAGAAAGGAATATTAATTTATTTTTGGCATATGAATTTTTTGAAATTGTTTCTAAATCTTCTTTCAATCCTTCCGCCTCACCTGCTAACCGCTTCCACTGCACCTATGAGTCACTCCGTACCGTTTAGGAACCACTGCCCTAGTCTATCCCTCTTATAATCAGGAAAACCACCTTTAGGCTACCATTCTAATAGAAAACGGACAATGCTGTGTGGGTGTCTCAGTGATTTTATATAGCCCTAAAATCACTGAAGTGGTTTTCCAACGTTCGACTTATTGTCGCGGATGTATATTCAATGTGATAATCCGTTTTCTGTTTTGCTTTGTTTGTTTTGTTTTTGTTTTTTGTTTTTCTTTCGTTTTTTGTTATTTTGAATCATTTCATCACCAAGCAAGGCAATAAAGCCACTAAGACACAAGAGTTTACTGAATGTGAAAGAATATGAAGCAAAAGAGAAAGATTATCAAGGAGATAGAACAATAAAAGAACAGGAATTAACAAAACAAAACATAACGAATGAAAATGCATTTAGATTTTTGAATATCAAAATTGTCTGGAAAACAAGAGACCGGAAGAGATTTCAACAAGTAAGAAGCGAGAAAAGATTGTTAATACAATATTTACCGCTACATCAAGCATTTTCAAATATAAGGTAATGAGAGCTAGCGACCAATCCTGTACTGCGCTTGAATTTGTAAATTCGAAGAAATATAGAGGAAAGCAATATGTATTTTAAGAATACAAAAATGTGACACAAGGCCAAAAGGTGATGTGGGGAAAGCTGTTTTTCTTCAACCTTATAATTAAACTTAGCTCGCCACAATTATTGACCTAAACATACTGCAATATTCCTTACCCCAAAGCAACACATTTTATATACACCATTCTAACTACAGACACCATAATGCCTCAGTGTCTCTATGAAGTCCTAACTATTTCCCATATGTACAATTTGCCTGTGGAGCGTGGGGAATGAAAAGTTTAGCTATCATAGACGAGATTAATATTTATTATTAAGTTCAATACCCGGTTAAGGCAGTGGAGTACTTTCAGAGGGAAATTAACAAGAGATAACTAATAACTGACATACATTAAACATGGCACGTGGAACTAGAACAGTCTACCCCAGTGAGCGAAATAAAGGGTTCAGTTCGACATTCCAACCACCTGAAGAAGGCCGGAGCGTACAACGGCCGAAACGTTGTAATAAATATGGCGACAAAGATGAGGACAATAGTCCGAATAATGTAAATAATATAAATAAATCTATCTGGAAACATTTACTAACCCAAACATACCACAGTATTCCTTACACCAAAACAACACATTCTTACTTACCATTCTTACTACAGCCACCATAATACCTCGGAGTCTCTATGAAGTCCTAACTAGTTCCCATGTGCATGAAAGAGGAAAGCCCATGAGAGCAATTGCCATGAAAATATTTATAGAAAAGGCGCAGGAAAGCTACGTTACGGCAGTGAGAAAGTGACTGAGGCCGTGATACCAGATCTGAAGCTAACAAAAGCAAGGTTTAAGTTTAAACTAACAGCGACGACCATGTGTACCTATTAAAAATTTGAGGAAATTTAGTATTATAAAAAAAACCGTGTTTGATTTACGCCATTTCGTTATACGAAATGTTTCATTGGCTCTACTTTCGGATAGCGAGGGATTTTATTCTCCTCTTGTCGGTATTATTATCTTTCTTTGTCTATTGGTGGTGTTGTCTTGTGCTTCGTCTTCTATTTACCCTGTCCCTTCGTCGGCGATCATGGCTCTCCACAATTTCTCTTCCTTTGGAGTCCGTAGTAAATATAGCCTTTTTGCTATCTCCCATAAACCCTGTTTTGCAAGTCATTTGAAGAATACTCACTGCAGTCCTCTGATCATCTTGCCGCCAATATGCCCTGTGGGTGTCAATTTTTTCAATCCCTCTTTCCTCATTATGCCTCCTAGAATTTTTCGACTATCTCTTTCTGATGGTAAGTATAAGTGCTCTCGTAGAACAACTACATTGAATCAATAGCTTCATCTACCGCAAGGAAAGTTGGTTCTCTTTGTCGCGCCAGAAGGTTTTTCTCGCCTGAGTCCATCCTTCAAATCTACAAATCAACCATTCGTCCTTACATGGAGTACTGCTGCCATATATGGTTTAGTGCTCACGCTGTTCAACTCGAAAAAAAAGTTCAGATTTCTTTCTTTTCATTCGAAAGAAATTTTCCAGATTCTATGCTTAGTTTTCGGAAGGTAACTATCTTAATTCAACTTCGGATTATGATGTCCTATTTTCCGACCTCTTTCCTAAATTTTGATGTCCTATTTTCTGGCCTTTTTTCTATATTCAGACGTTCTATATTCCGGCATTCATCCTAAATTCAGATGTCCTATTTTCCGGACTTTTTTCTATATTTTGATGTCCTATTTTCTGGCATTTATCCTAAATTCTGATGTCCTATTTTCCGGCATTTATCCTAAATTCTGACGTCCTATTTTCCGGCATTTATCCTAAATTCTGACGTCCTATTTTCCGGTATTTATCCTATATTCTGACGTCCTATTTTCCGGCATTTATCCTATATCCTGACGTCCTATTTTCCGGCCTCTTTCCTGTATTTTGACGTCCTATTTTCCGGCTTCTTTCCTTAATATTTTAATTTTCGCGCTTGTTTAATTTTGTTTAACGTTGTTGTCTCCTATAAGAAGCTAATTAATAATACCTACATAGTCATTGTAAGTTTCTCGCGAGAAGAGGGTCTGTACGAAGAGTAATTTAGAAATTGTATTTTTTTTTCCTTTGCTCTTTTCCTTTTTTTGGGGGGTTGGGGGTTCACATTTTAGAAATAAAATTAATCGGAATATTGCGAGTGGATTTCGTCAAAAGTGGCGACGGAGAAACGCGAATGTTTGATTTTATTTATTTATTTACTTAGTTATTTTTCAAGAAGCCCCAGTGTGAAGAGTTCTTGTTGGCAAGGTCTGTGAGAAATAATTCCGCCTTTTCTAAGATTATTTTATTTCGTGTGTGTGTATAGAAATTAAGTAGACACGTACACACACGATATACATATATATATATATATATACTATATATATATATAAAGTACACACACCATATATATAAGAATATATGTAAATATAATCTTATATATATATATACGTGTGTGTGTGTGTGTGCGTGTGTGTGCGCGTGTGTGTGTGGAAAATGTGTATTTATATATATATATATATATATATATATATATATACATGAATATATATGCAATTTATATATATATTATTTATATATTATATATGTGCACTACTTATTGGAAAGCGCTTAAAATCAGTGACAGAGCTAACGTGTGTGTTTGTCTGACGATTGCAAAGAGCGTGAAACCCAGGGTCACAAACTCACATCAATCCAACTAAATATATATATATATATACGTGTGAAAAGTATGCACAACACATACATATAAATTATACACACTATATATAAAGTACATGCAACATATATATATACATATATATATATATATATATATATATATATATATATAGACATATAAATTATGCACCACATATATATAGACACATATACATAAACATATACACAAGCATATATATATATATATATATATATATATAGAATAAAGAAAGAATGCACACACGCAAACTCACACACGCTCATATATATATATATATATATATATATATATATATATATATATATATATATATATATATATATACATATATATATATATACATATATATATATATATATACATATATATATATATATATATATATATATATATATATATATATACATATATATATATACACTATAAAAAGATATATATATGTGTGTATGTATGTATGCAGGCAGCTTCATTTTTTCATTTTCTGTCATTTATATATATATATATATATATATATATATATATATAGTGTTTATTTAATTGAAGTTAATTTCATGACTTATTCTTTGCGCACTTAAAATATTTGACATCTTAGGCCACTTTATATCTGCGAGATTTTTCCCCCAATATTGTAGAGTCGGAAATTAAGCGAAAAGTTTGAAGGGTATGTCTTTACTGTTCACGGAACATCGTTTTTAACAAAATTTTCTCATTTTATATTTACCCATGTGAATAGAGAAAATGGATGCAACTGATTTTCTTACATAAATATTCGAGGTCGACGGCAGCAATTCTCCAATCAATGACCTGCATTAACAAAAAAGGGAAGTTGTGGATGATAATGCCTCATTAAAACCAAAAACATTTAAGCCGTACATTCCTGTAAAACACGGTAAATCATGTTGGTATGAAGCGTATAACGATAATACGGTATGATTTTGAAGATAGATAGATAGATAGATAGATAGATAGATAGATAGATAGAACGATATGAATAGATAGATAGATAGATAGATAGATAGATAGATAGATAGATATCAATAGACTGCAATAGATAGATAGATATGAAAAGGCTGCAATAGATAGACTGATAGGAAGATACGTATAAACATCGATCGTTAGATATATATGAATAAACTGACACATGAACAATCCGTGATAGATAGACATGTATATACTGCGATAAATTGATACGTATAAACTACAATAGATGGTTAATCAATTAGATAGATAGATAGATAGATAGATAGATAGATAGATAGATAGTCAGTCAGTTAGGTAGATATATACATACATACATATGAATAGGCTGCGATGTGTGTGCGATCAGGATATCTTTGAAAAAGTATTTATGTAGACAGTGACTTTGAAGCACATATACAAGTGTGTAGATCTACACACGCGCTAACACACACGCACGCACACACCCAGCTTTACAGGAGATTACTTCAAAGG
>OZ010580.1:128499499-128519499 GCA_963932145.1 Acanthosepion lycidas | reverse complement strand
CGAAAATTATTTAAAAAAGCAAGAGAATGAGAAAGGGAAAGAAAGAAAAAAAGAAAGAAAGGAAAAGAAAGAAATTAGAATGATTTAGAAAGAAAGAAATTATAACGAATGGGAAAGAAAGAAAGAAAGAAAGAAAGAAAAAAAGAAAGAAAGAAAGAAAGAAAAATTAGAATGAATGAAAAAGAAAAAAAGCCAAAATAAACTGAACAAAGGAAATGAAAGAAAAAAGATGAAAAAGAAAGAGGGTGGAAAGAAAGGAAGAAAGAAATTGAACAGAAGAAAAAGAAAGAAAAAAGATGAAAAAGAAAGAAACAAGATGAAAAAGAAAGAGGGTAGAAAGAAAGGAAGAAAGAAATTGAACAGAAGAAAAAGAAAGAAAAAGGTGAAAAAGAAAGAAAAAAGATAAAAAAGAAAGAGGGTGGAAAGAAAGGAAGAAAGAAATTGAACAGAAGAAAAAGAAAGAAAAAAGATGAAAAAGAAAGAGGGTGGAAAGAAAGGAAGAAAGAAATTGAACAGAAGAAAAAGAAAGAAAAAAGATAAAAAAGAAAGAGGGTGGAAAGAAAGGAAGAAAGAAATTGAACAGAAGAAAAAGAAAGAAAAAAGATGAAAAAGAAAGAGGGTGGAAAGAAAGGAAGAAAGAAATTGAACAGAAGAAAAAGAAAGAAAAAAGATAAAAAAGAAAGAGGGTGGAAAGAAAGGAAGAAAGAAATTGAACAGAAAAAAAAGAAAGAAAAAAGATGAAAAAGAAAGAGGGTGGAAAGAAAGGAAGAAAGAAATTGAACAGAAGAAAAAGAAAGAAAAAAGATAAAAAAGAAAGAGGGTGGAAAGAAAGGATGATAGAAATTGAACAGAAGAAAAAGAAAGAAAAAAGATGAAAAAGAAAGAGGGTGGAAAGAAAGGAAGAAAGAAATTGAACAGAAGAAAAAGAAAGAAAAAAGATGAAAAAGAAAGAGGGTGGAAAGAAAGGAAGAAAGAAATTGAACAGAAGAAAAAGAAAGAAAAAAGATGAAAAAGAAAGAGGGTGGAAAGAAAGGAAGAAAGAAATTGAACAGAAAAAAAAGAAAGAAAAAAGATGAAAAAGAAAGAGGGTGGAAAGAAAGGAAGAAAGAAATTGAACAGAAGAAAAAGAAAGAAAAAAGATAAAAAAGAAAGAGGGTGGAAAGAAAGGATGAAAGAAATTGAACAGAAGAAAAAGAAAGAAAAAAGATGAAAAAGAAAGAGGGTGGAAAGAAAGGAAGAAAGAAATTGAACAGAAGAAAAAGAAAGAATAAAGATGAAAATGAAAAAGGGTGGAAAGAAAGGAAGAAAGAAATTGAACAGAAGAAAAAGAAAGAAAAAAGATGAAAAAGAAAGAGGGTGGAAAGAAAGGAAGAAAGAAATTGAACAGAAGAAAAAGAAAGAAAAAAGATGAAAAAGAAAGAGGGTGGAAAGAAAGGAAGAAAGAAATTGAACAGAAGAAAAAGAAAGAAAAAAGATGAAAAAGAAAGAGGGTGGAAAGAAAGGAAGAAAGAAATTGAACAGAAAAAAAAGAAAGAAAAAAGATGAAAAAGAAAGAGGGTGGAAAGAAAGGAAGAAAGAAATTGAACAGAAGAAAAAGAAAGAAAAAAGATAAAAAAGAAAGAGGGTGGAAAGAAAGGATGAAAGAAATTGAACAGAAGAAAAAGAAAGAAAAAAGATGAAAAAGAAAGAGGGTGGAAAGAAAGGAAGAAAGAAATTGAACAGAAAAAAAAGAAAGAAAAAAGATGAAAAAGAAAGAGGGTGGAAAGAAAGGAAGAAAGAAATTGAACAGAAGAAAAAGAAAGAAAAAATATAAAAAAGAAAGAGGGTGGAAAGAAAGGATGAAAGAAATTGAACAGAAGAAAAAGAAAGAAAAAAGATGAAAAAGAAAGAGGGTGGAAAGAAAGGAAGAAAGAAATTGAACAGAAGAAAAAGAAAGAATAAAGATAAAAATGAAAAAGGGTGGAAAGAAAGGAAGAAAGAAATTGAACAGAAGAAAAAGAAAGAAAAAAGATGAAAAAGAAAGAGGGTGGAAAGAAAGGAAGAAAGAAATTGAACAGAAGAAAAAGAAAGAAAAAAGATGAAAAAGAAAGAGGGTGGAAAGAAAGGAAGAAAGAAATTGAACAGAAGAAAAAGAAAGAAAAAAGATGAAAAAGAAAGAGGGTGGAAAGAAAGGAAGAAAGAAATTGAACAGAAGAAAAAGAAAGAAAAAAGATGAAAAAGAAAGAGGGTGGAAAGAAAGGAAGAAAGAAATTGAACAGAAGAAAAAGAAAGAAAAAAGATGAAAAAGAAAGAGGGTGGAAAGAAAGGAAGAAAGAAATTGAACAGAAGAAAAAGAAAGAAAAAAGATGAAAAAGAAAGAGGGTGGAAAGAAAGGAAGAAAGAAATTGAACAGAAAAAAAAGAAAGAAAAAAGATGAAAAAGAAAGAGGGTGGAAAGAAAGGAAGAAAGAAATTGAACAGAAGAAAAAGAAAGAAAAAAGATGAAAAAGAAAGAGGGTGGAAAGAAAGGAAGAAAGAAATTGAACAGAAGAAAAAGAAAGAAAAAAGATGAAAAAGAAAGAGGGTGGAAAGAAAGGAAGAAAGAAATTGAACAGAAGAAAAAGAAAGAAAAAAGATGAAAAAGAAAGAGGGTGGAAAGAAAGGAAGAAAGAAATTGAACAGAAAAAAAAGAAAGAAAAAAGATGAAAAAGAAAGAGGGTGGAAAGAAAGGAAGAAAGAAATTGAACAGAAGAAAAAGAAAGAAAAAAGATGAAAAAGAAAGAGGGTGGAAAGAAAGGAAGAAAGAAATTGAACAGAAGAAAAAGAAAGAAAAAAGATGAAAAAGAAAGAGGGTGGAAAGAAAGGAAGAAAGAAATTGAACAGAAGAAAAAGAAAGAAAAAAGATGAAAAAGAAAGAGGGTGGAAAGAAAGGAAGAAAGAAATTGAACAGAAAAAAAGAAAGAAAAAAGATGAAAAAGAAAGAGGGTGGAAAGAAAGGAAGAAAGAAATTGAACAGAAGAAAAAGAAAGAAAAAATATAAAAAAGAAAGAGGGTGGAAAGAAAGGATGAAAGAAATTGAACAGAAGAAAAAGAAAGAAAAAAGATGAAAAAGAAAGAGGGTGGAAAGAAAGGAAGAAAGAAATTGAACAGAAGAAAAAGAAAGAATAAAGATAAAAATGAAAAAGGGTGGAAAGAAAGAAAGAAAGAAATTGAACAGAAGAAAAAGAAAGAAAAAAGATGAAAAAGAAAGAGGGTGGAAAGAAAGGAAGAAAGAAATTGAACAGAAGAAAAAGAAAGAAAAAAGATGAAAAAGAAAGAGGGTGGAAAGAAAGGAAGAAAGAAATTGAACAGAAGAAAAAGAAAGAAAAAAGATGAAAAAGAAAGAGGGTGGAAAGAAAGGAAGAAAGAAATTGAACAGAAGAAAAAGAAAGAAAAAAGATGAAAAAGAAAGAGGGTGGAAAGAAAGGATGAAAGAAATTGAACAGAAGAAAAAGAAAGAAAAAAGATGAAAAAGAAAGAGGGTGGAAAGAAAGGAAGAAAGAAATTGAACAGAAGAAAAAGAAAGAATAAAGATAAAAATGAAAAAGGGTGGAAAGAAAGGAAGAAAGAAATTGAACAGAAGAAAAAGAAAGAAAAAAGATGAAAAAGAAAGAGGGTGGAAAGAAAGGAAGAAAGAAATTGAACAGAAGAAAAAGAAAGAAAAAAGATGAAAAAGAAAGAGGGTGGAAAGAAAGGAAGAAAGAAATTGAACAGAAGAAAAAGAAAGAAAAAAGATAAAAAAGAAAGAGGGTGGAAAGAAAGGAAGAAAGAAATTGAACAGAAGAAAAAGAAAGAAAAAAGATAAAAAAGAAAGAGGGTGGAAAGAAAGGAAGAAAGAAATTGAACAGAAAAAAAAGAAAGAAAAAAGATGAAAAAGAAAGAGGGTGGAAAGAAAGGAAGAAAGAAATTGAACAGAAGAAAAAGAAAGAAAAAAGATAAAAAAGAAAGAGGGTGGAAAGAAAGGAAGAAAGAAATTGAACAGAAGAAAAAGAAAGAAAAAAGATAAAAAAGAAAGAGGGTGGAAAGAAAGGATGAAAGAAATTGAACAGAAGAAAAAGAAAGAAAAAAGATGAAAAAGAAAGAGGGTGGAAAGAAAGGAAGAAAGAAATTGAACAGAAGAAAAAGAAAGCATAAAGATAAAAATGAAAAAGGGTGGAAAGAAAGGAAGAAAGAAATTGAACAGAAGAAAAAGAAAGAAAAAAGATGAAAAAGAAAGAGGGTGGAAAGAAAGCAAGAAAGAAATTGAACAGAAGAAAAAGAAAGAAAAAAGATGAAAAAGAAAGAGGGTGGAAAGAAAGGAAGAAAGAAATTGAACAGAAGAAAAAGAAAGAAAAAAGATGAAAAAGAAAGAGGGTGGAAAGAAAGGAAGAAAGAAATTGAACAGAAGAAAAAGAAAGAAAAAAGATAAAAAAGAAAGAGGGTGGAAAGAAAGGAAGAAAGAAATTGAACAGAAAAAAAAGAAAGAAAAAAGATGAAAAAGAAAGAGGGTGGAAAGAAAGGAAGAAAGAAATTGAACAGAAGAAAAAGAAAGAAAAAAGATAAAAAAGAAAGAGGGTGGAAAGAAAGGATGAAAGAAATTGAACAGAATAAAAAGAAAGAAAAAAGATGAAAAAGAAAGAGGGTGGAAAGAAAGGAAGAAAGAAATTGAACAAAAGAAAAAGAAAGAATAAAGATAAAAATGAAAAAGGGTGGAAAGAAAGGAAGAAAGAAATTGAACAGAAGAAAAAGAAAGAAAAAAGATGAAAAAGAAAGAGGGTGGAAAGAAAGGAAGAAAGAAATTGAACAGAAGAAAAAGAAAGAAAAAAGATGAAAAAGAAAGAGGGTGGAAAGAAAGGAAGAAAGAAATTGAACAGAAGAAAAAGAAAGAAAAAAGATGAAAAAGAAAGAGGGTGGAAAGAAAGGAAGAAAGAAATTGAACAGAAGAAAAAGAAAGAAAAAAGATGAAAAAGAAAGAGGGTGGAAAGAAAGGAAGAAAGAAATTGAACAGAAGAAAAAGAAAGAAAAAAGATAAAAAAGAAAGAGGGTGGAAAGAAAGGAAGAAAGAAATTGAACAGAAAAAAAAGAAAGAAAAAAGATGAAAAAGAAAGAGGGTGGAAAGAAAGGAAGAAAGAAATTGAACAGAAGAAAAAGAAAGAAAAAAGATAAAAAAGAAAGAGGGTGGAAAGAAAGGAAGAAAGAAATTGAACAGAATAAAAAGAAAGAAAAAAGATGAAAAAGAAAGAGGGTGGAAAGAAATGAAGAAAGAAATTGAACAGAAGAAAAAGAAAGAAAAAGATGAAAAAGAAAGAGGGTGGAAAGAAAGGAAGACAGAAATTGAACAGAATAAAAAGAAAGAAAAAAGTTGAAAAAGAAAGAGGGTGGAAAGAAAGGAAGAAAGAAATTGAACAGAAGAAAAAGAAAGAAAAAGATGAAAAAGAAAGAGGGTGGAAAGAAAGGAAGAAAGAAATTGAACAGAATAAAAAGAAAGAAAAAAGATGAAAAAGAAAGAGGGTGGAAAGAAAGGAAGAAAGAAATTGAACAGAAGAAAAAGAAAGAAAAAGATGAAAAAGAAAGAGGGTGGAAAGAAAGGAAGAAAGAAATTGAACAGAATAAAAAGAAAGAAAAAAGATGAAAAAGAAAGAGGGTGGAAAGAAAGGAAGAAAGAAATTGAACAGAAGAAAAAGAAAGAAAAAGATGAAAAAGAAAGAGGGTGGAATGAAAGGAAGAAAGAAATTGAACAGAAGAAAAAGAAAGAAAAAGATGAAAAAGAAAGAGGGTGGAAAGAAAGGAAGACAGAAATTGAACAGAATAAAAAGAAAGAAAAAAGATGAAAAAGAAAGAGGGTGGAAAGAAAGGAAGAAAGAAATTGAACAGAAGAAAAAGAAAGAAAAAGATGAAAAAGAAAGAGGGTGGAAAGAAAGGAAGAAAGAAATTGAACAGAATAAAAAGAAAGAAAAAAGATGAAAAAGAAAGAGGGTGGAAAGAAAGGAAGAAAGAAATTGAACAGAAGAAAAAGAAAGAAAAAGATGAAAAAGAAAGAGGGTGGAAAGAAAGGAAGAAAGAAATTGAACAGAATAAAAAGAAAGAAAAAAGATGAAAAAGAAAGAGGGTGGAAAGAAAGGAAGAAAGAAATTGAACAGAAGAAAAAGAAAGAAAAAGATGAAAAAGAAAGAGGGTGGAAAGAAAGGAAGAAAGAAATTGAACAGAAGAAAAAGAAAGAAAAAAGATGAAAAAGAAAGAGGGTGGAAAGAAAGGAAGAAAGAAATTGAACAGAAGAAAAAGAAAGAAAAAGATGAAAAAGAAAGAGGGTGGAAAGAAAGGAAGAAAGAAATTGAACAGAAGAAAAAGAAAGAAAAAAGATGAAAAAGAAAGAGGGTGGAAAGAAAGGAAGACAGAAATTAAACAGAAGAAAAAGAAAGAAAAAAGATGAAAAAGAAAGAGGGTGGAAAGAAAGGAAGACAGAAATTAAACAGAAGAAAAAGAAAGAAAAAAGATGAAAAAGAAAGAGGGTGGAAAGAAAGGAAGAAAGAAATTGAACAGAAGAAAAAGAAAGAAAAAGATGAAAAAGAAAGAGGGTGGAAAGAAAGGAAGAAAGAAATTGAACAGAAGAAAAAGAAAGAAAAAAGATGAAAAAGAAAGAGGGTGGAAAGAAAGGAAGAAAGAAATTGAACAGAAGAAAAAGAAAGAAAAAGATGAAAAAGAAAGAGGGTGGAAAGAAAGGAAGAAAGAAATTGAACAGAAGAAAAAGAAAGAAAAAAGATGAAAAAGAAAGAGGGTGGAAAGAAAGGAAGACAGAAATTAAACAGAAGAAAAAGAAAGAAAAAAGATGAAAAAGAAAGAGGGTGGAAAGAAAGGAAGACAGAAATTAAACAGAAGAAAAAGAAAGAAAAAAGATGAAAAAGAAAGAGGGTGGAAAGAAAGGAAGAAAGAAATTGAACAGAAGAAAAAGAAAGAAAAAGATGAAAAAGAAAGAGGGTGGAAAGAAAGGAAGAAAGAAATTGAACAGAAGAAAAAGAAAGAAAAATATGAAAAAGAAAGAGGGTGGAAAGAAAGGAAGACAGAAATTGAACAGAAGAAAAAGAAAGAAAATAGATAAAAAAAAGAAAGAAAGAAAAATTTATCTTGCGAAAGTAAAAAAAAAAGAAAATGAATCAAAATAGGAAATTAACTAAATAAAAAGAAATGAAGAAAAGGAAAAAAAGAAAAACACTGAAAGAAAAAAAAAAGAAAAAAGACAATGAATAAAAACGATAGAAAGAAAGGAAATGAACGTAGAATGAATGGGAAAAGAAAACAAGAAATAAAGAGAATGAATGAAAAAGAAAGAAAAGAAGAAAGACGATAAGAAAGGATGAATAAGAACGAATGATGACTCCCGCCTTCAGAGATCAGTTTTCGAATTCATACTAAGGGCCAGGATTTCTAATTCTGATTTCCAAGACAAATATACACAACCACGATGTATAGAACCTCCTCTTTTCCCCTACCCTGTATTTAGTATATTTTGCCTTGTGTCCTACAAAATGTACTTAATATCAAATAAGAATCTGATTAATTATTATTATTATTATCATTATTATTATTATTATTATTATTATTATTATTATTATTGCTTTTATTTCCTTTGATTTCTGGCGTGTATACGAATTTCTTTCCGGGTCCCGCCCAGAGACCTAAGGTTAGAAATTGCATCATGACACTTTGCACTGACAAATAATTTTTTTTTACATCGATAAAGCTCTTCGTAACGTGTGAGCTGTACTTGTGAGAACAATTTTTTGTATTTCTTTAAGGTATGGACTTCCAGGAATCCCTTCAATTAATCTACTGGAATCTTTTCCGACCAATCCGGAGGGCTCCAACTACAACAGGAATTGTTGATGTTCCCATGTGCCACATTTTTTAGATTTCGATTTCATTTTTCTTCTTCTTCTTCTTCTTCTTCTTCTTCTTCTTCTTCTTCTTCTTATTATTATTATTATTATTATTTCTTTGGATTTCTTTTGTATATTTATTTCCTTCCGGGTCCCAACCAGAGACATAAGGTCAGAAAAAGCTTCATGACCATTTTTATCATGAAAAAAAATTAAAAAACATGAGATCACATACATTTTACATAAACAAAGCCCTTCGTAAGTTGTGAAATGTACTTGTGAGTACATTTGTTTTGTATTTCTTTAAGACATGGGCTACCATGAATCCCTTCAGTCGTGAACGTTTTGCGTTGTTTTCCTCTGTCGCTCTTGCTTTTAATCTGTCCTGTGAGTATCAAATTTTCCAAGCACGCTTTCCTCATTACGTGCCCGAGAAATTTCAGCTATCTCTTCCTGATGTTAAGTATAACTTTCCTTTTTGTTTCCATTTTCTCTAAAACTTAGTCGTTGCTCACCTGTTCAGTTTATGTTATCCTCAGCATCCTTCAGTAGAATCTGATTTCTGTATCTTCAAGTCTCTTCTTCATCTTTAAGGAGATTGTCCAGTATTCGTCGCCATATAGGATGGATGAGATCGCGTCACACTTTAGTACTCTTTTCTTTGTTTCTAAGGAATTTTTTCTGTTTCTTAATACCCTGCTTAGTTTTTGGAAGGCATCTTTGGCTTTCTCATGCGCCTTCGGATTTCAGTATTCCACTTTCCGTCCTCTTTGAATACATTCGTCAATTATCTTACCAAGTATACCAATAATAACTGGTAAGTTTTTGACCTTCTTCAACTCAAAATCATACAGAATCTTTCTTGTTTTCGACACAAGGACGTTCTTTTGTTTATGGCTTGGCCATTCCGTTTCTCGCTGAAAACCCTACATCTCGCAAAAAATCGAGCGAAAGATTTTGGCGACGATGATACAGTGCTGTTCGATAAAAGTGACTCACCTTATCCTTTGAATTTAGTTCAACTTTCGTTTCATCGGAGAAGAGAACATTCTTCCAGTCTTCTACGGTGAAATTTGTGTAATACTGAGCCTATTCAAGTCTCTTGGCTTTGTTGGCTTTGCTTATTAGCGACTTAAACCTTCGTGTACAAGATTTGTAACCTTGTTCTAACAGCCACCGACAGACTGTTGAAGAGGCAAGACTAACACCTTCCTCTTTGATTAGACTGGCTGCAATTTCTTGGCTAGTTATAGTCCTCTTCTTCGCAACTTCTCTCTTGATTACCCTGCCAGTTCTATCATCAATCTTTTTCTTTCGTCCCCTTGTTTCCTTCCTTGGAGCAGGAATGGCATCATTATGTGCCCTAAGCACTCGAGAGACAGTTGATTGCGAGGTTATAGCAATTTATGCAGTTTCTCTCGTAGACTTGCCTGCTTTTAAGAGGGCAATAATAGATGCCTTAAGTGGTTCTGATGCGTGTTTTTACCCTTTCATCTGGTTAGTGACTTGAGTGACTATTTCAAGCTGTTTTTATATTGTATGAAGCTTTCTGGAATATTCTGGAATACTCTAGATTCAATTTAATCTGTTCTAGAATTCTCTAGAATATTGTTCTAAGTGTATTGTAAAATAGTTTTCAATATTTTATCAAAAGCTCTTTAAATTTACCAGTTTAATCATTAGAATGCGATATCTGAGTCACTTTTTTTTGCACAGAGTTTCTTCTTGAATCTCATTTATATCTAAAATTATAATTATCAATAGAATACCTTAGGGTGAATAAACTTTTTTCCTAGGTGGTTGGGAAGGGGTCTTTATATTAGTAAGATTAAAAATTATTTTAACCCCAAAAACAATAAACAAAAAAATCAGGTGAGTCACTTTTATCGAACAGCACTGTATATTCGCCTTTTATACTGAGCAATTACTAACAATGCGTGTTTTAGCTTCATCAGATTCCCCAACATTATTATTATTATTATTATTATTATTATTATTATTATTATTATTATTATTATTTCTTCCTTGGGGTTTTGATATATACACATTTGCTTCCGGCTCCCAACCAGAATCTTAGGGTCAGAAATGGTTTCATGATATCTTCCACTGATAAGATCACACATTGATAAAGCCCTTCGTAATGTGTCAACTGTACTTATGAGTACAATTCTTTGTATTTCTTTAAGACGTGGGTTAACAGGAATCTCTTCAACGTGTCTATAGAAACGTTCTCCAAACAATCCGAGGGTTCCACTTACAACTGGAATTGTTGATGTCTTCATGTGCCAAATTTGTGAGATTTCCGCTTCAACATCCTTGTATTTTGATTTTTTTTTTTAAGATCTTCAAAGATACATTCTGCAAGGACTGTTATGTAAATAAGAAAGCACATTCTGTTCCTGTGGTCTTTGATCACGATTTCTAGGCGATTAGCTTTGATTGTTCTGTCTGTGTGTATTGTAAAATCCCATAAAAATCTTACAGATTCTATCTCTGTAACGGGGTCTGGGAGATGTTCATGCCAATTTCTTTCAGTTTCCTTCCCGTAGAAGCTGCTGATTTTCCAGTGCAGATATTGACCCACTCTGTCGTGCCGGTTTTTTATATTCAGTGGATGCCAATACCGTGCAACCTGATGCAAGATCGATTATTTATGGGTAATTATCACAGGACCATAAATTCAAAAGTTTGAAAAACTTTCAAAATAAATCAAAACCTAGCCGTTAATTTTCAAAGTGAACTTTTGCTTGACAAAATCAATGTAATCCACGAAAACTAATGCACCGACTAATTGCCGAAGCAAGGATATTTGCCAACCGCCCAACGCGGTCAGATGTGGCACAAGGCTGAATTTAACCTGGGGTATCCGAAACCCGTAGGCTCAGGCAAAAATTCCCCGTAGACCCGGTAAGAATGGGGTCGGGTAGTTGTCTACCTCCCCAGACGAGACTCTTCCCTTCGGAATAGCCTCGTCTGGGTTCCTCCCCGTCCGAAGGCAGAGAGCTCGACCAGCATAGCTAGTGACGAATCTCCAACTAATTGCCAAAGCAAAGGTATTTGCTAACCACCCCACGTGGTCAGATGTGGCACAAGGCCGAATTTAAAGTGGGGTATCCGAGCCCATAGGCTCTGGCCAAAATTCCCCGTAAACCGCGTAAAAAACGGGGTCGCGTAGCTGTCTACCACCCCAGACGAAACTTTACCCTTCGGCATAGCCTCGTCTGGGTTCCACTCTGCTCGAAGGCTGAGAGTTCGAATATCTTAGCTGGAGACGAATCTCCAACTAATTGCCTATGCAAGTCCCCCGGTATAGCCTGTGCTATACTGGAAAATATGCAACTTATTGCATATTTTCCAGTGTAGATATTGGCCCACTCTATCATACCGAGATTTTATTATTATTATTATTATTATTATTATTATTATTATTATTATTATCAGCCGAAAACTTCTCTTGCAAACATTTTTTTAATAAATTTATTTATAAGTAAGTGTGTACAAATGAAAAGATCTGAAATTGTCAACTCTTTATTTCACTGAACACTTCTATCTTCGATCATTTCTTTCTTTTACTCATTGAAACCAAGTAGCGTCTATGATATGTCAGTTCTGTGTTCTGATGCGGTCAAAACGGAATAGGTCATTATACATAAGGCATTGGCAGAACGTAACGGTCGTGCGAACTAAGGAACCCACTAACTAAAGAAGGGAAAGACAAACAGAATTATAATATTGTCGTTATTGTTGCTGTTGTTGTTATTTCCTTTAATTTCTGTTACATAAGCATTTCATCCTGGGTCCCAACAAGAGACATAATGCCAGAAATTATATTGTGATATTTTCCACAGCACATGAGTAAAAACAAGAGCAACCTACAAACACATCGTAAGGTGTGAGCTGTGATTGTGTGAACAATTTTTGAAGGATTTCTTTTGGCATACTAGGGATTGATGGAATTATTGGTGTCCTCATGTGCCACATTTTGCGATTTCCATTTCTGACAGCTTTTTTAAAGATCTTCAACGATATTTTACAGTCTGCGGGAACGGCCATGTCAGTAAGAAAGCAGATTCTGTATTGTGGTCTTTGATCACAGTGTCTGGACAGTTAACTTTGATTGCCGAGTCTATGTGTATTGTAAAGTCCCATAAAAGTGTCACAGGTACAATGTCTGTTACCGGTTCAGGGTAGTGTTCACACCATTTTTATGCAGTTAAATTCCCATAAAAGTTGCATAATTCCAGTACAAATATTAGCCTACTCTCGCACGCCAAGTTTTATATTCGCTAAATGCTACTAAAGCGCAATCTTATACAAGTTGGTCAATTGTTTCAGGATCCTGTTCGCACTTTTGAAAAGGAGTAAAGGTTTATCTCTAGTTTTCTGTTTAGGATTGGGTTTCCTGTTTCTTCTAAAGTCGCCTCATTCTCTTTCACACCCAGTAACACCTTGCGTCTTAGTAGCAATATCGCCTTCCTTGGGGTGAATTAATTAAAAAATGGATCTGACCCATAATTTTTTTTAAAACCCACTCATACAAGACTTTATCAGGCATCTGTTTTTTTAGACGAAACGGTGAGGTGTGTACTGAAATATTCTCCAACATCCAAAATTGTGTAGTCTTTGAAGTTTCATCTAATTTTGGGAACTGTGTCTGCTGGGAATGTTTCAAGCGCACCCTTATACAAATATATATATATATATATATATATATATATATATATATATATAACTGTGTTTTTAAATAAAAATAATTTCAAAGAACACTGCAGTATAAATCTTTATCATTTTAATCATTTATACTAAATAATATATATATATATGTGTGTGTGTGTGTGTGTGTGTATGTCTGTGTGTGTGTTACAAGGCCGAATTTTATTGTGGGGTATCTGAGCTCGTAGGCTAAGCCAAAAATTCACCGTATACCCCGCATAAAACGGGGTCGGATAGCTGTTTCTCGGGATGAGAATCTGCCCTTCGGCATGGCCTTGTCTGTGGATTCTCTCTGCCCGGTGACAGAGAGTTTGTCCAGCACAGCTGGAGTCGAATCTCCAACTGCAAACTTCTTGTATTTATGTAAATAGGGACATACCCATTAACGTTCGTAGGTTTACTACAAGAATTAGCAGTTACATCCCCATTGTCTACATTAATTCTTTTTACCAATCTATCTTAGCCTTAAGATATTTTATTATCATATAAATGTTATAACAGAGATTCGTTTTCTCTTTTTGAGTGTTCTCTGCGCATTCATTTCTATATCATTTGCATTACAGGCGAAATGTTTGGGGATACTCTTCCTTTCTTTCTTAACAACTTTTAATGAGATATTTTTAAAGTAAAAGCCAACATTCCTATAACTACAGTGTATTTGCTTTTATTTTACCCCAAAATAAGCACTTAACTATAAAAAAATAATAATTATTATCATACAACAGCATCATATTTTGTTTTCGTCAATAAAACAAATCACTGTTTTGCAAATTCTTAGTATTTTTCCAACAGTTTTCAAGAAAAAAAAGTATATGGCAGACCTTCCAAAGCATTCTTCAAACACTGAAAAAGCTCACACTCACTCTTTGGGTATTCTCTTCAAATTCTTCTATCTAAATCATCCCATACTAATTAATTTGATTGAAGCAATTAATCAATATTTCCAAAATTTTGTTTCTTTTTTTAAAAACTCGACATCATTTTGACTTAATTCAGAAGAGTATGTTCGGTTGTTGTCTTGTTAAAAGATTATTTTTTGCAATTATGCTTAAATAAGTGTGTATAACATGTCTTTGCAAAACCAAATGATATTGTTCCTTTTTCTTTTTTCTTTTTTTTCTTTTTTTCATGATTCTGTTGATCTGCATCAAATCTCCAGCCCTTTTGGTAATATTAAAAATTCTACTGAGGGGCCAATACTAAAGACAGTAATATAATGTTTCTCTTATAAAATATTCATAATTTATCAAAATATATTGTGAACTCACGAATCCAAATTTGAACTTTGTGATAGTAAAAGAATCCTGGACTGAAAGATCAAAGCAAACACAAAATCTAATTACTGTAATTTTATCTTTTAAGAAAATACAAATATGTCATTTTAAGGAGTTTTTAATCTGAAGTGTGTACATCTACATCGTTGCAACTAGTTAGTTTTATCTGATTTGACTTATTTAACAACATATCAACAGCTTATAGGTCATTTAATGCCAAAATTTAATGTTCATGGAAGCTTTAGAGTAGTAAAAATATGATATATATTATTATGCTTTTGCAGTTGAATACATGGTAGATGATACTCAGCTTTTGTGCATATACATGTTTTTGTGGATATAATTACTAGAGGCGGTGATATGTGTGTTTTATATTGCTGTCTTGTTAAAGTTATATTTTGCAATACAGTTTTTAATTGTAGGATATTATATAGATTAATGCCATAAAAGTCTTTTCATGTTGATTGATTGGTTGATCTTGTTTAAACGACATATCAACACCTTTATGGTTATTTAATGCTGAAATTTAAATCTTTTGAAAACAATGTCTTCAACTATATATATTTTGAACGCAATTTTATGCCTTCACTTACAGATGAAATGTATTGTTGGTCATTTTGCTATAAATATTTATTGTTGTCCAATCTACAATAAAAATGTATTGCTGGTCCTTCTTCTATAAATATGTATTGTTGGTCATTTTGCTATAAATATGTATTTTACTATAAAATGCTTAACTGGAACTTCTACTACAAAAATGTATTTCTATACTTTTATAGTGTTTTTTGTTTTGTTTTAGGGTGCACTATTTGCCCATAGCTAGGACCTGAAAAGGTGCTACCACCCCGAGTCAAGATCAACAGCAATTAAGAGATGGTTCCACGTTCCTAAAAATCTTCCAATCATAGGCCTTGCTGCTGGATGTAGTTTATCGTCATGCCTAGGACTGAGTTTTATTTATATTTTGGAGTGAGCACGTTTTAGAGTTATGTATAATGTATGTTTCATCAACAAAGATGAATACTTAACAAAGTTGTTCTTCGGATTTATTTTTAAAATCACGATTCTTGATGTTTTTTCCTTACTGCAGCCACGTAACTAAAATGAAATATTTGTGTGAAAAAATATTTTGACGTTTTTAAGAGATCAAGAGCTCCTATGGGTTTTTTTGTTTTTGTTTTTTTCGATGATAATGTTTTCGATGATGATGATGATGATTTTTTTTCGATGATGATCATGATTTTTTCGATGACGATGTTTTCGATGATGATGGTGATGATTTTTTCGATGATGATATTTTCGATGATGATGATGCTTTTTTTCGATGATAATGTTTTCGGTGATGATGATGCTGATGATGATGATGATGGTGATGATGATTTTTTCGATGATGATGATTTTTTCGATGACGATGTTTTGGATGATGATGATTTTTTCGATGATGATGATGATTTTTTTGGATGATAATGTTTTCGATGATGATAATGATTTTTTCGATGATAATGTTTTTGATGATGATGATAATGATGATTTTTTTCGATGATAATGTTTTCGATAATGATAATGATGATGATTTTTTCGATGATGATGTTTTCGATGATGATTATGAAGGTGATTTTTTCAATGATAATGTTTTCGATGATGATAATGATGATTTTTTTCGATGATGATGATGTTTTCGACGATGATGATAATGATGAAGACTTTTCCATGATGATGTTACCATGATGATGAATGGGGATTTTATTGAATAAATTTACTCTTTAGTTACCCAAGATATTTTTAAAATATCTGGTAAATATGTCTGTTAAAATGAGATGTCAGTGTTATTTACATTTAGACGACTATTCATCCATCGCACACTCTGTGTGTGTGTGTATATATATATATATAAATATATATATATATAAAAATATATATACACACACACAAACAGAAAACAAAGCATATATAAGGCACCTGAAGGCGGTGTAATGGTTAACAAGCTTGGCTCGCTAGAACAATTACGACTGAGTAGTGAGTTCGATCCTTACTGGGTGCCCCCTAATTTCGGCCTTGTGCCACATCTAAGCTACGCTTGGAAAATCACTATATGTGTGTGTTTGTGTGTGAAAATGATTGATTAACTCTCTGCTGCAAAGTTTAATCGTTATTTTTTTTATGTGGAATTTAGACAACTATTCATCCATCGCACACTCTGTGTGTGTGTGTGTGTGTGTGTGTATATATATATATATATATATATATATATATATATATATACATATATATATATATATATATACACACACATACACAAACAGAAAAAATTGCATATATATATATATATATATATATATATATATATATATATATATATATATGAAAATGATTGATTAACTCTCTGCTGCAAATTTTAATTTACAACGTCTTATTGCAAAGACTGCATGTGCGCAATTTCTTTTAGAAGGAAGTGCGAATGGTTGCAGATCTTTATTGACAAGTCAGCAAACAAACAGGACGCAGAAACAGAATCGGTGTCACGGTTGATAAAGACACAAACGTGTTCCTAGAAATGTTCGGAGCTGGGGGGGGGTGCCAATTGACCCAATAAAACGACTGGTTGGTTTAAAATCTCGTCTGTCTCGTGTCGAAGTGTAATGTCTAGCTTCAGAAATATACGCCAATTTTTGGTCAAACTTCAGCTGTGTGGTCGGTTCATATCTATCAAAAATCAATTTTCTAACAATCGTTTTTGTCTATCAATCTATCTATCTGTCTATCCATCTACGTCAAAAAATCAGTTTTCTAACTATGTTACATTGTTTGTTCATTTTATTCAGAGAATTCTTCAGTAGAATTACATTGCCGTTACCTCAAGTCTTATCTTCAGCAACCAACATAAACTAAAAAGTAAATTTATTCAATAAAATAGCCACTGACTTCAACAACTGCCTCCGGACGACTTCGAAATCTCTTGCTGCTCTTCTGGGTGGCCTCCTTGTTTAATTTGGTGAATGCTGTCATAATCCCCGCCATACCACCCCTGATATCTGAGCACCTCACTCCCCATATTGCAACCCCTTTGATTATCATGTGTGTGGCGCAGTTCAGCGTGAGATATATATGAACATAGAGAGAAAATAGAGAGATAAAAAATTGAGACTGATAGATATGCATGAATCGAGTGAGATCGATAAAAAATGAATAGATAGATAGATAATAAAAGACTGCGATAGATAGATAGATAGATAGATAGATAGATAGATAGATAGATAGATAGATAGATAGATAAAAAGACTGCGATAGCTAGATAACGAAATGAAAATAACACTGACATTTCATTTTAACAGATATACTTACCAATTGATTGAGTTAGATCGACAAATTTTTATTCGAGTTCTTTAGACTCGCTTTCGTGCAAATATCTTTGGGAAGTGTATTGTAAAGCTGCAAAGAGTAAGAGGAATTCACGAGAGTCATATGACGGCTAATGAGTGATGTCAGTTTTTAGAATGACGAACACCAACTTGCTATTTAGCATACCTAGAGTCAAAACGTGTCTGCTCACGCCAGTTGCTATGTATACAGCCGAGAAGAAAGACATGACTGCCTACTGCAGTTAAGAGAGCAGAGGAAACCACATAGTCTAACCAGATACATATAGGACACAACCGGCCTTCCCATTTTCACTTCGGGAAATATGCATTTCTTAATTCCTCCTTCCCTTACAACAATCCGACTCATTAATCCTATGCCTTGAGAAGTCACTGGGCCTTGCATTGAGAGAAGTATCAGTAAATAACAAAAAAGATAGATAGATAGATAGATAGATAGATAGATAGATAGATATGAACAGCTTGGGATAGATAGATAGATAGATAGATAGATAGATAGATAGATAGATAGATAGATAGATAGATATGAACAGCTTGGGATAGATAGATAGATAGATAGATAGATAGATAGATAGATAGATAGATAGATAGATAGATATGAACAGCTTGGGATAGATAGATAGATAGATAGATAGATAGATAGATAGATAGATAGATAGATAGATAGATAGATAACAAAAGACTGGGGTAAATAGATAACAAAAAAACTGTAGATAGATAGATAGATAGATAGATAACAAAAGCCTTGGTTAGATAGATAACAAAAAAAAACTGTAGATAGATAGATAGATAGATAGATTGATAACTGATTGAGAGAGATTGATAGATATGAAGATAGAGAAAAACAGAAAGAGAGAAAAATGATTGAGATAGATACACATGATTAAACTGAGATCGTTAAACAGATAGATAGATAGATAGATAGATAGATAGATAGATATGAACAGACTGAAATAGATAAAATAGATATGAAACAGACTAAGATAGATAGATAGATAGATAGATAGATAGATAGATAGATAGATAGATAGAGTTAGATTGATAGATATGAACCGAGCGGCTTGATCTATTTATGTGAAGGTTCAACACGTCTTCATAATATACATTTCTTAATTGATCCACCCTGCTCTTTTACGACAACCTGCTACAGTATCCATCTTCTATGGTCCTTTTATTGAGTGAATTAACAGTAAAAAAAAAAAAAGAAAAATAAAAGAATACTCCTTTCTCTTCAATTTCACCTGTTATGACTGGAATTGTCTTCCAATCAACTCATGAGGAAATTTCGCCCTTTCGTGTTTTAGCACCAATCAACCACTCTTTTGCTCCGCCTATTATCCTTTCTTCTTGATACATATCCTGCCTTCTTCCATTTTTTCATTTAATATCTTCTGAATCTTTTGCTCACTTGTATTGCATTAACCAGTGTGTGTTTTCAAATTTCTTATCAAGCTGCTTTGCTACTTTTCATGTCTCGCAACATTTGGAGCCCTGCGTTCCTAAACAAGTTAACCGTTCTTCCTGAGTCCTGAGTCAAAATTCGCAAATAATTGGCAAGATATATATAAAAATAGATACAAGTGTTTACCCACCGTTCAAACGGTACCTGAGCATTAACTCATTTTTCTCTACCACCGGTAAAGCGGTTACTGGGCATTACGTCATTTTTCTCTACCACCGGTAAATCAGTTACTGGGCATTACGTCATTTTTCTCTACCACCGGCAAAGCGGTTACTGGACATTACGTCATTTTTCCCTACCACCAGTAAAGCGGTTACTGGACATTACGTCATTTTTCTCTACCACCTGTAAAGCGGTTACTGGGCATTACGTCATTTTTCTCTACCAACGGTAAAGCGGTTAGTGGACATTACGTCATTTTTCTCTACCACAGGTAAAGCGGTTAGTGGGCATTACGTCATTTTTCTCTACCAACGGTAAAGCGGTTACTGGGCATTACGTCATTTTCCTCTACCACCTGTAAAGCGGTTACTGGACATTACGTCATTTTCCTCTACCACCGGTAAAGCAGTAAGTGGGCATTACGTCATTTTTCTCTACCACCGGTAAAGCGGTTAAGCATATTTGCTAATTGCTTTTCATTTTTGTTCTA
The DNA here is from genome assembly GCA_963932145.1 of Acanthosepion lycidas. Lineage (NCBI taxonomy): Eukaryota > Metazoa > Mollusca > Cephalopoda > Sepiida > Sepiidae > Acanthosepion > Acanthosepion lycidas. Next base: position 128,500,151 of record OZ010580.1, on the reverse strand, counting down.
CTCTTGGTAGAGTGTTACTGAATAAGTATAAGGACATAAGTGTTGACACGAAGAAGCCCATATGAGGATATGTAGGACTGATTGATTAGTCTCTTTAACAGCATATCAACACCTTATGGGTCATTTAATAGTAAACGCTTATTAGAAACAAAGAAAAGAGTAACGACCGAAATGCTATGTAATATCAATTTTTCTGGGCGATAGTGAATGTTGCTTGATGAAGTGAAGACTTGAAGTAAAGGAAATGGGATTCTAATGAAGAATTCTGAGAATAAAATGAACGAAAAACGTAAGCCAAATTTAAAAACGTTGAAATAAAGAAACTTATATTTAAAATCAGAAAGTGACAGTTAAAAATTCTGGGATACGTAATGAAAAAAGAGTGCTTGGAGAATTTGATACTCACAAGTCATATTGAAAGCAAGAAAGGACCTACAAAGCATAGAAAGTTGTAGAGAGCGATAAACACCAACGTTCACAGCACATACAAAGAAGATAGACTTGTTTGCTTGTTTAACGGCATATGAACACTTTATGGGTCATTTAATGCCAAAAATTTAATTTTCTTGAGAGATTTGAAGTAATAAAAATATGATAGATGTTATTTTACTTTCGCAGTTGAATACATGGTAGATGATACTCAGCTTTTGTG